>OX463849.1:18741854-18841854 GCA_949825065.1 Odontocerum albicorne | reverse complement strand
ATTAAACAGGAGCTACATGAGTTTGAAGTTTCATACAGTAATATTTGAGAGCATCATATGAAAGAATTATATAACAACAATAAATTTGTTAAAATATTCAGTATATCAAAACTTTAACAAAAATACTTAATTGTTTTGTTTTCATTTTATCTTATCAAAGTATATTTTTAAAATTTCACAAAATTTACTATCTTTATGATAAATTTTGTGAAATTTTAAAAATATACGTTAACA
Source organism: Odontocerum albicorne (assembly GCA_949825065.1). Taxonomy (NCBI): domain Eukaryota; kingdom Metazoa; phylum Arthropoda; class Insecta; order Trichoptera; family Odontoceridae; genus Odontocerum; species Odontocerum albicorne. The sequence continues at coordinate 18,841,620 of OX463849.1, read as the reverse complement.
AGAAATGAAGTAATAAATATAATTTACCTTAATGTTCAAGAATTTTTACAAAAAAATGTTTATTAACTTGTTTTTAAACGAGTTTTGTTAAATAATAGAGAACCAAATGAAATATTATTATACTAAACTACATACATACCATTATGCCATTTCCCTGCCGGTATAGTTAGAGAGGATAAAGCACCAAAATTTTCTATCACAACATACTTCCTTTACCTTCTTCACATTCATACAGTTCCGTCTATTATTTTTTTCTAAATTTCATTAACATACTTTTCAGTCATTCTCTACCACGACTCCCACTCACGTTTGTATTGTAAATTTATTTAGTTTCGCCACCCATCCATTCAACATGTCCAAACCCCCTTAACGATGTGGCTGAGGATCGCCTGAGACAAGATCTTTCCAGGCACTTTCCAAGACTCGACAGTACTCACCCTATACCTTTTTATAAAGGCACTAAAGACGACCTATCAGATAGCTGATTTCACACTTGAGAAAGTGGAAAAACAAAGTTATATGTAATTCATTTAATTTTGCAATGTGAAATACCACAAAATTAAAACCGAAACCTTTGAAAAAAATTATAAACAATTTAATTTTATTGAACAATTAAATGATTGACTGAATTAAAAATTGCTTTGATATGCTCTGGTTAATTTAATTTTACAATATTAAAACAATGAAAATTTTATTCAAATTTAATGTAAACAGATTTGAAAGTTCTTACGATTGCCTAGTCGTATTTTAATGCCAATAATTCCAAAGTACTCGTACACTCAAATAAAAAAACAACGAAAATATATTTTTAAGCAGTAATAGATCTTTTATAAAAATGTTAATCCCATATTACATAATTTCGTAATTTGTGTGAATTTTGTTTTGAGATACTGAGAAATAACACATATTGAGAATAGAAATTATTAAATAGTTTTTATTTTAAATAAATCAAATACTTTCAATTGTTTTAAATATTTTTCGGTGTTGTTGTTAGATGATGGCTGATGTTTCAAATACATTGCAACCTTCATCTTCATGACAATGTCAAAAAATATTACCAAATATGAAACATAGTGGAAAAAGTTTCGAATGTATCACACAGACTTGTATATTTTCTATTTCTTGTTTCAGTTGGCCCCAGGATCTGGCAGAGGTGATAATTACACAGCGATGCTTTACAGAATTTATGTAGAAGGAACAAAAACCAAACAAATGAGGACCAACTTAAATGTTGAGAATTTAAATGAGATTGTATCCCAAGAAATCCTCGAACCGTGGCAGAGATCCATTATCTATAAATGTCTTCCAGATAGCATAGCTCGTAGAGAAGCTTATAAAAGCGATGCACTTTTCTGCAATGAAGTCGCATTTTATACCAAAATAATTCCAGCATTATTCAAATTCCAAGATCAGCATTCAGACACTGTCAGTGAACCATTCAATGCAATTCCGCAATGTTATCTAGCCAGAAATGATGTACTGATTCTGGAGGATTTACACTGCAGAGGTTTTAGCATGGCTGATAGAAAATTAGGTCTCTCAACAGAACAATGTAGGGCTGTGCTAACAGAGTTGGCGAGACTTCACGCACTTTCATTAGCAATGAAGCAACAGCAACCTGAAGAGTTTTATGAACTCCTCAATTTACAAGATGGTATATCTGAAGGTATGTATTTCATTTTTGACCAGTAACTAAAGCCCTCTTAAAAATTCATTAGTGTTTTCTAAAAAATCTCTTGGAATTTATTATCCTGTTCATTATTTGGGTCCCCATCATTAAGACAAACCTTGTAGCCTAGTCAGTAATAAGCTTGTTTTCTAGCTCGGGGTTGTGGATTGAATTCTTTGAATTTTTAAAAGGATTACAATAAGATTTTCACTTAAGGCATTTTATACTGTATACAACGATAGTGTAATACAATACAAAGATGTTTAAAAGACCTTAAATGAAAACCAGACATCTTTTTAAAAAAATTGATACTGACAGGAATCAAACTCGATACCTCTGGGTCAGAAGACATGTTTTACCAACTAAGGAACGGAGGTCGTCAACTTAAGTCACACACATTGTCGTCTTATTGCTGTATTGATCTACTTTTTTGTCAATATGGGTTCGAATCCTGAGTTTGAGTGACCTTGAGTAGTGTGCTCTCTAAACAGTGCTATATAAATTGTCCATTCATTATTATTTCTCACACTACTTTGTCATAAATAAAAAAAAATCTAATTTACTGATCCATGTGATATTAACTTTTTTCCCAATGATCAGATAAAGCTAACAAAATGAATGTTGTTTCATAACAGATGATTAGAAAGACCTTTGATCTCAGAAATCAATTTAGATTTTTATTAGAGGTTAATTGGGTAATTTAGATCATAACAACTCCACTCATCTCATGGGCAATAATAAATTACCTACCTGGTAAACAAATAAGTTAACATGAAACGAAATTTGTTTAATTAAAACATTACATTTATATTATAATAATAATAAAAAGACAATTTATAAAGTGACATTTAGAGAGCAGACTCTCCTCAAGGGTTCTCTAACTAGGGAACGGAACCCACTATTATTGAAAGATTTAAAAATACTAAGAAAATAAAACTTTTTGAATATAAGGATTGTAAAACTGCAGTCATTAGATTGGATATTTCATTGCATCTGCATATGTTTAGAAAAACCTATTTGGTAAAAAAAATTATCGAGAGAAGATGAACTACAAAGAAACCTTTGTAGATCTTCAGATATATCCAATTTACAAAACCAAACTAGAAGTTGTTCTGTATTCTAAAAAATTGCAATGGATATATGTTATCATGTTTTGCAGCCATCTGGATCAATCCACAGATCAAATTTTGTGGTACTGCGGTGAAAATCCAATCAATAATTTCCCAAGGGATCTCCATTCAGCCTTACATTGGTAAATTGTCAGATAGGCTACTCCGATCTAGTGTTATCAAAGGATTGCTGCATTCTAAGTTTTCTGAGAAAATACTGGCAACTTGCTGGTCTACCATATTTAAACTCCAGGTCTTAAGTCACTTATAAGTACATATACTGCGCTACCAGTCATTTTCTTTCTTCCATGACATTGGACATAAAGTCAGTCGTCGCTGCTATTCTTTTTACATTCAGGTGTGTTGCGGCCAAAGAAGGAGTCCCTTTGGGCAGTTCCTACTTCAACATGCTTATAATTAATAAAAAAGATTTTGATCTTCAAGTTGGATGGGAACTTATTTTGTTCCTCATAACAACATTGAGAGTTGATGGGATCGAAGTAAACATGTTACATCAATTTTAGCTTAGCTTTTTTTGTTATGTTAATTCTGTGATGAATATCATCAGGAATTGAATTTGATGCACCAGAATGCTAAACAAACACTTGTGTGTAAATTAAAACTAATTTTTTGCAAGGTTTATCAAATTATTGTAAAATAAAATATTTCTGTGATTTAGTTAGATATTATTTTTTAAATTTCAGGTTTATTTGATACAGAAAATGAAGAATGGTACAGAGGATATTACAGAGTAGCAGCAAGAAATGCTTTGGCTATGGTTAAAGAAGCTCTGCCCACTGATCAGGACAGCTCTAGATATTTAAAAAAGTTCAGTGAATTTGTAGGAGATGGGACATTTTTCACAAAAATGGTTTCTCTAGTCTCTCCACAAGAGCCATTAGCTGTATTTTGTCATGGAGACTGTTGGACCAACAACATTCTCTTTAGATATTCTGAAGAAGGAGACATCCTTGAAGTAAGTTCTTATGCTCTTTTATAACTAAATTTACTTTATTGCAACGAAAAGAATTCAGTATCATTACAAAAATGCGAGTATACAGGTACTCTCATTTATGTGGCCACCTCATGCGGAGTCTAAATGAAGGGACCAGGTCAAGAATGTAGAGTGCAGAAATATTTTGTGGGAAATTTATTTATTTTACATTTGATACAGGTTTAACCCAGTGAAATGATTATGCAATTTATTTATCAAATAAAATGCGTAGGACAAAAAAAAAGTCCAAAAATAATAACAAGAATAATGATACCCAAGCTTCCCTCTAAAGCAGCTCGGGTATGTTTAGAAAGTATATTAAGGAGCTCATTCCTCAATTTATCGACCGAGATATCAGAAAATTAATTGAACAAGGTCATTCTGCATGCGAGTGGTGATGCTCTTAATAGCTCAGTTCATAAATATAGCACCAAAAAAATATGGAAATAAGTTAAAGGATATTAAAACACAAATATGTAAAATAATAAAATTGTTCCCAAAGTAATATTGTTTAAAAAATGAGTAGATTAAATGTTCATATTTTATAAGTATTCTTTATATCCATCTTATGAATTAATTTTAAGGATTATACACACATATTTTAATGTATGGAAGTAAAAAATGGACATAGAAAATACTGAAAGGAGCTGAATAAATGCTGTAGAATTGTGTCCACTTAAAAGATAACATAGGGTGACAATGTATGACAGAATACGGAATTAAGTGATGATGGATGAATGAATGAAGAAGATCACTCTGAGATGATTTGGGCACATGGAACAAATGATTTAAGAAAGACTAACAAAACAAATATACAGTGCAAATGTGAGTGGAAGGCGTTGTAGAGGAAGACCAAAGAAAGTATAGTTAGATTAAGTTAATAATATTTTGAAAGAAAGAAATATAAGATAAATCGTATGAGGTGTATAGGTGTGGAAGAAGTAAAATGTGTGCCAGATAAGTAAGTCTGGCAGTCTGTTTTATCTAACTACCCCAACTGGGAAATGGTGTGATGGTTGGTATGTATGTATGCATGCATCTACATGAATTAATTTCAGGGATTATTATTTTATCTTACTACAGGTATGCCTGGTTGATTTCCAACTTGTAAGGTATGGATCTCCAGCATTGGATCTCGCCAACTTAATATACTGTTGTACATCGAGAGATCAGAGAACTGAACACTTGACATCTCTTTTGAAAACATACCACGAGCACCTTTATACCAGGCTCATGGAGCTGACACCTGAGGATCAGCAGTATAATGTTCTGATGGATAAGGATAAATTATGGGAAATGTAAGAATATGAATATTTATTTATATACCACTAAGGTTCAAAAGTTTCTAGCCTGCACAAGTAAAATCTAGCATGGACATATATCACGCTAGCCACAGCCATCGCATGGTCAGGCGATATTGCAGTTAAATTGTGATAGCTCTATCCTCAGTAGTATGTCAACTAGAGCCGATAGAATTTGTTGTTTCGTTATATTCTGAAATGTTAAAAATTGATATCGCACGGTAATCAAGATTCTTTTAAAAAAGGGAAAAACCCAGCAGAAATTAAACGACCTTTAGATGCTGTCGACGGAGTATCTTCTTTATCATATTCCACAATAAAAAATTGGGCTAAATGGTTTGAAGATTGCCATTTGACAGAAACTTGATAAGTGCACGATATTCAACGTCTAACATTTTAAAATATAACAAAATAACACGTCTTCTGTCAGTTCTAATTGATATACCCCTGAGGATAGAGTTATCATATGGAACTGTAATGTAACATCGCCTAACCATGCGTGGGTTTGGCCAGTGCAGTATCTGTCCATACACGTTCAAACTTATTCAGGTTGGAAACTTTTGCATGAATTGCTCTGCTTAACAGAAGTAACAGCATACCTAGTCTTAAATGTGTAAAAAATATATTTGAGACTGTTTTAAAAAAATACTAATGCCAACCACCCCTAGCATTATATGGCTAGATTCTCATTTGACTGCAGTTTTACTGTAACTTTGCTCAATAAACAATCAATGGTAAAAAATTCTGCAGGCAGGCAACATAACAATTGACACATCATTAACAAAAAATATTTTCAAACCCTATTTGTTACCTCCAAAGGCAGCTCATGGGCAACTTGTATAACAGCAGTCAAGTGAGAATCAAGCCTAAGTTTAATAATCCGCTTGCATGGATTTTTATTTCATTAAGATATGATCACTTTTTGCTAGAGGTCAAGAAGAAAACACTCGGGTCTATATGATGGTATGTTTGTATATATTATTTAAAACAAATTTATTATCTGTTTAGGATAAATGAAGAATTTCACAGATGTGGAAAATTCGGCCTTGGATTAGCTTTGGATATGATACCAATATCTACATGTGACAGTGATCAAGCTCCGGATTTATATCAGGAAAAGGTAAAATATGGTCCTCTTGACAAGTTTAATGTAAGAGTACAAAATTTTTACCCATTTTGATACTTCTATTTGGTAATACCAATTTTTTAAATTTTAATATTCTCAATAAGAGAGACCAGGGGTTCGCAAACTTTTTTTGAATTATTACACCTAATGAAAATTACAAAGAGTGGCATACCACCAGTACCCCTCTCGATCCTTCCTCCATCCATTACCTCTTTCATAATATAGGTATAGTACCTAGCGGTAAGTAATACACATCGTTTGTAGAGCGTCGTCTCTGTCGCACGATCCGCTAACAGTCCGGTATCATAGTCACGATGAGGTTAGCGCATCGTGCGACAGACACTCTACAAACGATGTGTAATTACTTACTGCCGGGTACTGTACCTACCTGACTACCCTCTTTTCTCATTGCATAATTAACATACCTTAGAATTTGAGTTTAGAAAGTTTATGTTGACAACAAAAATTAATTAATAGATATAGAAAATATCTCCTTTAGGTTTAATACAATTTATTTGAATAATTTAAGGATGAAATCTTAAAAAAATTTATATGGGCACTTATAGAATGCAATGCATTTTATTTTTTTATTGGGTAACCCTAGTTTACCTCGATGAATGTTATCAGTGCAAGCTGCCCTTAACATGTAAATTATGTTGAAGTTTCATGGAACTGTATTTTGATGCTTGCTTGCTGGCGTACCACTAGTACCAGTGGTACACATATCATAGTTTGCAGAGGATTAAGATCGGCTAATGGATAGATCATAAAAGTGAAAAAATACTCTAAATTCTTGAATGAGACTTAATTAACACATCTAAAAAAACATTACCTAACTTTTCACAGGTTTTAAAACAATAATATTATTTTAATAAGACTTGAACCCTCAACGGAGTGCTAAAAAAATGACAAAAATCATTATATCTCTTTTCAATCATGCAGTGTGCCTTTTCCTATTCTTACCCCCCAAGTCATTGGTGATATAAAAAAATATTTTGTATTTTTTATTTTTATTTCTTCTTTACTTTTAATTTGCTCTAATTTTTTTCCGTTTGTGTGTAACCTAATTATATTGTGTAATTCCATCTATTCATGGTATCACAATGCTAACTATTTGAATTGAATGATTTCCCTCAATTACATTTAAAAATAAACCCTCAATTACATTTAAAATTACATTTAAAAATAAACAGTATTTTAAGATAACTGATTATCTGTAGACATGTAAATGAGTTAGGATTTAAATAACTCGACCATTCACATTTATAAGAAATATGCACAAGTACATAATTTCATAATGCCGCACCTTCAAATTTAAAATATGTAAAAATATGGTTCTTTCACAGTGGGAAAGTGAGGAATGAGGAGCTTTTGAAAATTCTCCACATAAACATAACATATTATGCGAATACAGTATGTGATGAAGAGTTGTTGGATATGATTTTGATGTGATTGTTGAGATTATGATGCGGTTGGAATTGTCTAATTGACAGCTTGGGATTCAAGTATGAGAATTTAGGACAAATATATGAAATTTGTGATTAAGGAATGAAACCACTTTGTCACAGGCCTAACCTAGTGAGGTGGTTTGCTTAATCCACAAAATGGAGATTTTTAACATTGCTATGTTCTTGTACTCTACAGTTCTCCTTTTTATTAAAACAATGTAAATTTTAAATGTTATTTTGTGGATAGTAAAAAAAAGGATGTATTACATTTGCCATTTTCAGGATTCGGACTCTTCCAATGTGGCAACAGAAAACATTCCAGTATGGACTTCAAATGAATTGTGTCGACAGAAGATGGCAGACTTGGTTCAAGAATTAGTTGATAATGGAGCTTTATGAAATACAAACATAGCGTAATAATTGTCATGTTCTTAGATTATATCTGTGCAATAAAAGTCATTATATTATATTTTTAGAGATAATTATTTAATTATTTATAGTTCTCAAGTAATTTTATCAACTAAATTCAATTGAAAAAAATATATATTGATGCAAGTAGTGGTAATTGAGTGAGTTATAATATTTTACATTTAATTGATTGTAAGAATTTTCATTTATTAAAATAAAACTTTGGCTTGCTTCGACGCTTTTATTTTAAAAATAAATTTTAATTTGACTTGTTCGGGAGATTTTCCATTTTGAACCCAATATAAAAATAATAATAATAATAAAAGGACAATTTATACAGCATTGTTTAGAGAGCAGACTCTCCTCAAGGGAACTGCAACTCAGGAATCGAACCCATTCTTATTGATATATTAAAAATATTACAAAAAATAAAATAAATTGAGTGTAAGGATAGAAAGGTTGTGGCCATTACATTGGGTACTTCTCCACAACTTCATATGTATAAAATTATGTATATTATCATAAACATATCTGGTAAGAAAACTTACCAAGGGAAGATGAATTACAGAGAAACCTTTGTAGATCTTCTGATATATGATAGTAACACATTCTGCTTAAGGTGTAGTGTAGTAAATTTTGATAAGACCTCCCAAAAGAACTGTCCTCAAGTGCGTTTCAAAGCTACACACGCCAGCCATATTTCTAACACTAAGAGGCGGACCAGCAATGGCAAAAGGTATATCACAAACCCCACCCTGTTGGATTGATTCGGAACAATCAATTTATTTGATGAAGATGAAATCAACCTGAAAGTTCTACTCCTCTACATTCATACTGTATCCTCTATACTCTACAGTAATACATCTGGCTTTAGGTGTAGCGTAGTGCATGCGTGTAATGTTTATATAATATTATATAAACATACATTTGGATAAGACCTTACAAAAAGTGTTTTCTTCGAGCGTTTCCAGAAGCTGCACACATCTCCAATATCTCTAACATTAGAGGCAGACCATTCCACACTACGGGACCAACAATAGTAAAAGCCCTGTCATAATATGCCGATCCAGAGGTTGCGGGTTCGATCCCCGCTGAAACCCAGATTTTTTTAAATAGGATTCCAGTCTGGTTAACACTTAGGGCCTATAAAAACATCTTTCTGATAGGTTGGAAGAGATTCAATAAACTCGCCAGGTAAAAAAAAAAAAAAAAAAAAAAAAAAAAAAAAAAAATACCACAAATGCTTCTATTTCTCATATTTTTCACATTTTCTGAATTTAAATTTTTCGATTCAGTCTGGTAAGATTAGCCGTTAACTGGTCCGTAATATGAGCAGCAAACCATAAGTTTTTATGAACAAATATAATGATACAACATTGGATTGTAAAAGTTAAATAAAATTTATTGAAAATAAACATACATTGAAATGTACAAACATTGATACTCAGTGTGTTTGATATTTTTGATAAGTATCACAGAATTCTAAATAATTTTGGTGTAGTGCCTAATGTTTGGTGTTTATCATCACAAATCCAAATTTTCAGCAAAGCTTAATATTCTTCATAAGTTAACTAGGAATTATGCATTTGAAAAATGATTAACGGAGGTGAATTGTCCTGCCTTTCTTCTGGATGTGTGAATATATTATTATGTTCAGTTTTCATGTGATGGGCCAAATCATTTTTCTTCCGGAAGCTTGCATTGCATATAAAACAATCGAGGGATAAGGGTTCTACAAAAGAGAGGAAAAGATATTTCAAGAACATATATACAACGGAGTATTATCATAAATACATTAATTTTGAAAAAAAAAATACTAATAGTGATGAGTTTCTTCAACTTTTGTTGGTCAATTCCTCATCAGTGAGGGTTATCATCTCTCCAGTCCATTTGTCCAACCATGTTCATAATAATTCTCCACCTCTCCCTACTTTGGGCCTCTTGGAATATTTGTCACAGAGTGTTCCTATACCTTGAACTTTTCAGTTCATTGGGTTGGTGGTCTACCTATGCTTCCTCGTCCCTCCACACTGCTAGCACGAGTCTTTCCAAATTCTCCTCTCCTTTATATGCTTTATGGCCAAAGGATTGGAGCACTCTTCGCAGACAATACGTGGAGTCTGTCTTGAATCCCAAATTGTTGGATAATGGATATATTGGTGCACCACACTAGCTCTTTCCACTATTCAACTACTAAACAAAACCTGGAGGTTTGATTTTCAAATAATGTTATGAAACCTTTGTTATTCGATACAGCTATCTGCCATATTACTAAGACTAATTACAGTCAATATCTATCTGAAAATTTAGGCGAGTTCAAAAGTACCAATACTTGGTGTACATTGAACTTAGTATCTATTATTTGCATTCTGGTTCCATAACAACTTTTAAATATTTATGGCATTAATAAAAAAAGAGCAATGATATTTTCACCTTAATATTAAAAAAATAATATTCCAATGTTTAATGTTCCAATAAAAAAAACATATTATACTTAAAGCTGATATCTTGGAATCCTTATTGATGAACATCTGAGTTAGTATAATCATGTCTCAGAGTTGAGCCACAAGATCTTTGCTTCTCTACATTATCTTTATGAGTAATTTTCTGCCTGTTTTAAGTCGACAACTACTGTCCTTATGCTTCCATTATTTGATTACAGTGACATATATTATTTGGATACCCACGAGGACATGTTGGATAAGTTAAAGAGACTCCAAAATATTTGCATCAAATTCACATTTAACCTAAGGAAGTATAACCATGTGTTGACCATATGAGTTTCGAAACAGACTTCAATGGCTTAAGAACAGGCAGCGAAGGGACTTTCACATTATGTCGACATTATTTTGCATGCTTAATAATCCCCATTCTCCTTCATATCTTTGCGGAAAATGAGTTTCTTTCAAAACATAAATGTTCTCTTCAATCAGATGATGAGAAGGTCCTTTGATTACCAATATGCCACGCCACACATCTTCATTTGCGGTTCACTCATTGCTACTATGAAACAAACTTTTAAGATTTATCAGATGTGAACCTTCCTTATATTTATATCAAATTAAAACATGATTACTTTGTTTTATTTCACTTTATATATAGTAATTTAAACAACTTCCTTCTTTATGTTTGACCTCTAAACGAGTATGGCCGTACAGCATACAGCGAGCGAATTTTTACCTCAAGAGAGTGTGGACGTACACGGTACGTCCATTGGTTAGTTTCCAACACGTGGCTCAAATGTTTTATCTATTCAATTATTTTGTATATGGTGGCCGCATTTACGTTTTTTATTTGTGAAAAATATTTGTTAGTAGAACACTAACAATTCGGTAAAAAAAAACAAATTTCAGATAATTTTAAAATGTAAAAAAAACTCACTCTTCCATACATATTTTACTTACAAAATCTCACTCGCTTAGAGGTTAAGAGAGAATTGAAAAAATATTACATTACTCAGAATATTCTTTCATCCTAATTTTCCTTTGTTTCCCTTCCTTATCCTTGAACCAATTCCTTTTCTCTAGTTCTACCATTATTGATAGAGATTAGTATTTTATTTGTAATTTTTTACTTAAATTGACACAATTTGTTTTATAAAATCTGTTAATATTATGTGTAACAAAAAGCAGGTGATATAGTGCACTTAAGTAAGCAATTTGAAGAGTTAACATAAACCAATCTAATATCACTTAGGTCTAAATCTTACTGAAGGAATTTTTATTTAGAAAAAATATAGTCAAATTAGTTAATTTAGTTAGGTTTGGACTGACTCTAGAGAGAAATCAAGAATTTTTAAAGTAGGGATTTATTATTTATATTCATCTCTGATTTTGAATCTCATCGATAGATATGTTAAATCATTCACTTAATAATTAGAACAGATATTGCAGGATAATGTACGAAATAATGATCATGTATTATATATTGAACAAGAGGTAAATCCCATCATCTTTATCCTGTGACAAAAGATTGCTTATTCATATACAATGAAATTATTTAACACGTTCAATGCTAACAACGCCTCTAGTGCGTTCTTCTTCGCAACCGTCGGGTGTTAACAACGTGCCTGATACGTTTTCGTATGCAAACCAAAGATACTATTACCGCTCCTAGTGCGTTGAAATTATATACACATACTCAATTCGTAGCAACGCATGGGTGTTTAGTTTATTAGTATTAGCACACACAAATATTCACCAGTGTTCAAATATACTTCGAGTGGAACGCGTGTACGTCAAGCGATTTCAAGTCAAGTGTTTTTTTTTTTATTTTAATAATTAGTCAGCCACACGTGAATTACCTTAATAATTTGATCGCATTGAATGTGTTAAAGGGACAATTATAACTTCGTAAAAAGGGTGCATTTGAGGTGTATGTTCCCAAAAGGATTATTTTTCAGGATTTTTTAGGTAGAAGAACATCTTAAGTGATTTTCTCTGTATGATGATAAATTTATTATTATTTTTCTAAGTTTTATGAATAATTCAAATCCTTGAAAAATATTCGATAGTGTTTCAAATTTTGAATGCCGCCCTTGAATGTTTGAATGTTACTGTGGGTGTTTTATATTTTCAAACATAGGTAGTACCACTTTAAGTGACTTCTCTGACTCAGACCAATTGTGCATTGATAAAATAATTTCCAAAGAATCTAGAAATGTACTTAGCTTCATTTTAGAATCAATTCCGATTCAACTTATAATTACAACTAATGAACAAGAATTCATACTAACTGTCATGAGTTGCCAAGATTCTTTTCAATTTGTTGTTATTTGGGAATCCTTTATTACAAGAACCACATGTAGTCGACAGCACACCACTGACGGGCTTTACGATCAACTGATCTCGTTTTATGCTTGGCATTCTGTAAATGTTGAATTATTAAAGTTCAAAAAACTAAATATTAGAATAGGAATATACAATGGTAAACTATCGTTGTCGGGATTTTATATTTTAGATTGTTCATAAGGTTTCCTTTTATTTGTCTTTTTCTTTACAATTTCATGTGTCATCTTTGTTTTCTATTTTCTGATGAATTTTATGTATATATTTATGTTTTTTTTAATAAAAAGAGGTATGAAATTTGAAGAAATAAGGTTTGTAGGGACCTTGTTAAATTAAATTTTTTTTATTCTTTTAAAAGGGGGTATTCTACTTTAGAAATTTTAAAAAATCTTTTTTTTTTTGCATATTCTTAAAGTTGAGACCTTTAAGAATATGTTATCAAAAGGAAATTTAAAATTCTCAATATCTATGAAGTTATAGCTATAAATGAGGCAGCAATTACGCCGCACCGGAATGACTCAGACAATAATCTCAAAACTTTAAATGCGTTTTTCTCTAAACTACTCTTTTCAACCTGGTCGACATAAAATCTCAAGTTCTATCCAACCTTTTTGCCTTCAAATTTGGTATGAAACTTCGATAAATGTTTTTATATCGTTCCTACCTTGTAAAATACAAAAATTTTTTTTTACTATTTTTAAAAATTAAAAAAAAAAGGGTAAAAAATTTTTAATTTTTTACAGACAGCCACCATTTTACATTTTTTTTTCTCTTTGGTACCAACTATGACGACATTATTTCTTATCAAGAAACTGCATATGATTTTCATTTCAAATTTACGCAAGGGCTCCAATCATGTTGACCAGCTTACCCCTCTTTTTTTTACAAGATATAAGCTGATAATATCTTGAATTTAAAATATATTTTTCAAATAAATTTTTGTAACATACATTCTCAAATCATCAAAAATATTTTTGTTTTTTATTTATTTAGTCTGAAAAAACGCCCGAAATTCACGGCTCTAGAGTAGAACACCCCCTTAAGTAAATAGAATCTCAAAGATGATTTAGTAAATGAACTCAAATCAGAAGAAAACAATGCAAATTTTTTATAGAAATGCAGTCATGGTTTACCTTTTTGAAATACTATCATGTACATTTTTCTTGTGGCACCAAAGAGCGTTACTTGATTTGAATCTGAAAAAAAAATTCTAGGGTTGAATTATCAATGTTAAAAGACAATAAATTAAAAATTATTTTGTATTTTTATAACACTTTTGCTGCATTGCTTGCTTGCTTCCAACTAACCATATAGAAGCAAAAGGCCTTATGTGAATAACAAGACTGAGACCCCTTTTTTATTCAGATTCCATCAACAATGAAACCCAAAAACCTTCAAACCTTAGAACTCAAGTGTTCTAACAAATAGAGGTCATTGAGGTTATTGTTTGATTTCATTCTTTTGGAATTCAAATATAAAATGTTTAATTATTTTGTAAAATTAAAATTACAAATGTATCAATTAAATCTTCAGATTTGCTACTGTATCGGACGTGTGCCGTCACCCGTGTGTGTGTGTATGTGATATGATGAAAAGGACATCGTGTGTAGATCTGTATTATTAAACTTATATGTTGTAATTCATGCTATTTGTATAATCATTGTATAAATCTGCTATAACTTGTCATGTAAACTCTGATATATGTTCTTGTATTTTAATAATGTATAGAATGTGTATGTAAATATGTAAGTGTTTGACTCCGATCGCATTCGCGACCGCATTGGAAATATGTGACTTGCAAAGCGGTACGATCGGAGTAGGTCCAGGTTCAGTCGGCGTAAGCATGGCCCAGACCCCGAAAGTTGTCGTATTTCACGGACAATGGGCGCTTGTGACGGCCGACTGACCATTAATATAGAAGGACCCCTAATTTTGAAATAATGTTCTGCTTCTCACTTCGAAATAAATTCTCAGTAATACCGATTTAACCGTGTTTTTACTTGAGACCCGCTACCCTACATCGTCTGCCTGAGAGGAATCTCTCCCTGCTCTTCTTCTTCTTCAAACTGGATCTTCGCTACGGAATTCGCGACGTGGATTCTTCGAGCGCTACGCGGCAACCAACAACCTATATACAGTCTTTGTACCTTGTCCGGTACAGCTACTCCGATCTAGTGCCGTTAAAGGATAGAGAATTGGTGCATTAGATTTTGCAAAATTACTGGCAACTTGCTGGGCTGTTTGAACTCCATATCAATTATCACTTTATAAGTATAGTTATTATCCGTGACATAAGTATATTTATTGTACTTCTCCCGTCATGTCGGATCTTAAGTCTGTCATCACTACTATTCTTTTCACACTCAGGTATGTCACCACCGGAAGAGGGGTCCCTTTGGGGAGTTCCATCTTTGTCACTAAGTGACATTGCGCTCCATAACAAATAAAGATTTCAATTTTCTAATGTAGATCACGCTGAATGGGGACCTATTTTGTCCCCCATAACAGCATGAATGATGGTGGATCCAACTGAATTGAACAATTGGAATAAATCGCCTTAGAGAATAGAAAAAATGACACTCCTACTACAAAATCTCAACTCAATATTTTTCAATGCTGTTTTTTCATGAGCTGTATCTATTGAAATCAATTATTTTATTTGCATATCGAGTCCTTCCAGGTTAAAAAATCATAACCAGCATGTGGAGAATATTTCTTCAGAATAAAATAAAATTTTACAAAAATCAAAGTACAGAATTCAGTCTACTAAGACTAGATATTCCAACAAGATTTGTAAAAATTTACAGCTATTTTAACTTATTTCGCCTTTAACCGTTATACTGTTGAACATTTTTTCAATAGTATAAAACGTCTATAAATAGATTCTCAGCACTCTAACAGTTAAGGAGAGTTTATCCTTTAAATGGACATTTTTTTATTACTCTATAAAATTGTTCAAATTTTGGTAGCAATATTTAAGAAACGCACTGCTTTATTACCGCTTTTAGAATGAAATACGTTACTAATAGCACTTTATTTAACAGCACTGAGTTTCCATACACCTACTGGAGCTATTTTGTGAGAAAGGATCTATTTAGAAAAAAGAAATACAGCAATTACAACTTACGGAATCCCACACACATTACATGAATATTTTAGATCAATATCTATTTTCTGTTTGCAGACATGCTTTTTTAAATCAGTCAAAGCTTGGCCACATTTCTCACAAACTTTCTTGATAGGAGACTTGGGTTTGGCAATACAAGGACAAGTCAAGACATGCTTGTTTAACTGCTGGAAAACCTTTCCACACGACGAGCATACTCCTGCACCGGAAGAAATATCCAAATTATTTTCGGCAATTTCTTTACTACCCTGAGGCTTCAATTCATTAAGTAACAGATTTGTCAGCGGGGTCAAGTGTTTTTGTTTCTTTTTAATAACATTATCCATTTTCATAAATACTTCACGGCATACTTGATTATAAAAATTTGCTGCGTTATCTAATGATTTTGATCTTGTGTTTGAATTTTCTCCTCTCTTTTTTGCCGTAGGATTTTTGTATTCTGTTAACACGTGCGAATTACTTGAACGTTTTGCAATACTGCCATCTCTGCTCGTTTTTTTAGTTATTGTTGTAATATTAACTTGTTTCTTTTTAGAATCAGTTAAATCACTTGTTTTTTTGCTCTGGGAACCAAGGTCTTTTTTTGATGTGCTGGGTTTCATTTTGACTCTTAGAATTTTTTCATTGGGTTTTTCCGGGGTTTTAGTCTCCAAATCTTGATTTGTTTCTAAACTTGTGCTTGATCTTATCTTGTGTTGTGAGAAAATACATTGTCTTTTAAAATGACAAGCTGAGGTAAGTTGATTTTGGCATCTTTTACAAATTAAATCATTTTTCTCCACCTAGGAAAAAAATAATAAATTCTTTAAATGCATAAAGAATATAAACCAAAAAATTTAATGGGTAAATGTGACATTTAATAAGCTGTGTTTTCTTACTTTACATGTACATACCCACTTTAACATGGGTTCACCCAATAAAGTGAACAAATTCATACTAAAAGAATATTCATAAAAAAAAAATTACGTGTACAAATAAAAAAAATTACTTTATAAATTAGTTAGCATCTGAGTAGCTGCCGAAAGCCTGTTCTGTTGTCACCTTATGTCCAACAAAGATTTTATTTTATCATTGATCACTTAATGACAAAAATTTAGTATAAAAAATTTGTTTCTTTGAAATACGAGTATAAACGTAAAAATAAGTTATTAGAATTCAAATTATTTTCAACTCTTTTTTACTCAAAAGCACCTAGAAATAATTTTAATTAAATAATAGATATGACCGAAGTCAAAGGTATTCTTATATCCCCGAATACCAGGTAGAAAAAAATGCCTGTGTCATTCGAGGGGAGTAGCACAGCCCAGGGTTCGATCCGGCGACCTTCCGCACGAAAGTCCAGTGCGTTACCGCGCGGTCATGGACCTCATAAATTTTAACTTAAATAAGTAATTAATGTGCTTCAGACACTGAAAAGACCTTTGACTCAGTAAAGCATAGATTATATTCAAAGCAATTGGAAAATAAGAAATTCAACAGGTTTATATAATGAGAATTTTAAATGTGGCGTTATAGCAGAAATTGATATGTCCGTTTTATCTTAGTTTACAGGAGAAGCAATATTAACTTTGATAAGCTGTGAAAATCAGTACAAATAAGCATTTTTTAAGTTTTTCCAAACAATATAATATTTTGTTTGGATAATGACTGACACACCAATTTTTCCACAACATGCTGAGAAATATTGTATGTTCTATAAATTGGGAGAAAAACACAAAATGGCGAAAAACGGACATATCAACTTCTGCCATAACGCCACAGAAATATATGCCAAGAAGCTAAAAGTAATAATGCTTCTACCACAAAAAAAGAGCAAATAACAATCACAAAGGGGGTAAGACAGGGAGACGAGATGTCATCAAAACTCTTTACACTAATTCTTGAAGAAATATTCAAAACCTTAAACTGGGAAGGAAGGTAAAAAGATTGATGGAGAATATCTCTCAAACTTTGCTGATATCATATTCCTCAGCAAGACAAGAGAACTGGAGAGTATGATATTAAGTTGGCCTAAAAATGAACCTGGCCACAATGTATGGTAAGTAATCAATATGCCCATACAACGATGAGACAAATTAGCATCAAAAACATGTAGTCTTAAAAGAAGCAAATCTATTTGGAACAACTGTCAGCGGACGGAACATGAGAAACGAAATAAATAGAATAATAAAAATGGATTAGAGTACGTTCAGAAGAAACAACTTAGTCTTTAGAAAAAACCTTCCATTGTATCTAAAGAGTAAAATTATATTTATTATTTGTAGTTAAGGCATTAACATTGTGGTGGTTTAAAAACATCGTAATTTGTTTAATCAAACACTGTTTATTCCACTTTTTTTTTTGCCTTTTTTGCTGATAATGCCTTAACTATAAATAATATATAAAATATGAAGAGGTTGTTCTTGCCGGGATAAATTAAGTAAATTGCAGTACTCGGCAGTAAGTAATACACTTAAGAAAGCTTAAGCCTTAAGATAGACTGTCGGCCATAATCGACTAACTTCGGCTTTGTAGTGTGTCGTCTATCTTTCATACACGTGTTCCGTTGCGATTTTTCAGTCGTTGTTAAGCGAAAGTGTAGCGCATCATGCGACAGAGATGATGGTCTACAAAGCTGAAGTTAGCAGATTATGGCCGACAGTCTCTTTCTTAAGACCGATGTGTATTACTTACCGCCGGGTACTTGTACATGGGTTTGTTTTGTTACTGTCTTGTATAGGTCTTAGGTCATTGGACCCTTGAAATAATATAAAACAAAAGTCTTTATTATAGTTGACAGTATTTAATTAACCATTCTCATTATAAACATAATTATATGGATGATTTAAAATTTATACTGTATTTTTATTCGTAATGTAAGCTATACAAATTTAAATTAAATAAAACAAGTTCTGTAAAAATTGTAACATTACCTCTATATTTGCTAGAAATGATAATTCCGAAGAAATATCTTTCATTATAGCTTGAAGATCACTTTCTTCCTTCATACATACTATGCAATATCTCGATTCGGATTGCGAAACTAGAAATTAAATTTACAATAAAATTATACACAATTTTGAAATAAAGTCAGTGTTTGCTACTTACATACTTATAAATTAATTAACCTGAGTTCGAAGTTTTTTTTTGAAGTAAATAATTATCCATTTTTGCACTAAAACAACTCCACGAGAATTTAAAAATTAATTCAAAAATAACAATATAAACAAATGAAAAAATTGTTTCATTCAATTTTCCAAAATTTGTCTATGCTTTTAAGTAACGTTCAATCTTTGATCCGTGGGTTTAATGATCAATGAAAAGTGAAGAAATTTTTTTCTAACGATAAATCGTCGTGTAAAGCAGTGCTTCCCAAATTGGGGGCCGCGTGATTTCTCGTGGGGGGTCGCGAAAATATTCAGTACAAAGTACAAATATTCATGTGAGTATTAAATTGTTTCATGTGAGAATAGTTTTTATTTAAAAAAAAAGTTTTTAAGCAAGTTCCTATAATTTTGTGTTGAATATAAATATGTGTATTTTAATTGTAATAATTATTGCCAAATAAATCTTCATGGGGTGGCGGGAATTAATGACTTCAGATTTAGGGGGCCGTTACATGAAAGTAATTGGGAAGCACTGGTGTAAAGCACCAACTAAATCATTTCAAATTGTATAACTTTACTGGAGAATGTTTTTAAAATTATCTGTAAAAATAAATTATCATCATAAAAAATAAATTTAATATATTACACATATATTTTTAAGGCAAAAGCATGTTGAGATAATTTACAATAGACAGACATCGTTTTCGCTTCCTCAATAGTTCCGATTTAAAGCCACTGAAGGAAGCATGTAAATCGCAATCACCATAGTTGACAATCGAATGTGGAAAAAATAACACAGGAATCATTAAGCACTTACGAAAATTGTTACTTAACGAATTCTCGAACCAAACTGGGACCCTTTTTTTTATTTTATTTGTTTTGGGTATAACAATGTATCGAATTTGAAGCTGGTGTAGGATAACTACAAATTAGATCACGCAGATTACAATAGTTGGTCATCATGGATGTCGAAATTTTAATAATTATTTTTTCTTAAAAACTGAAAAGATGAAAATGGACAAATATAAAAAATATTCAATGAACAAATGGAGCATACCTTATTTATATTTACATATTCAAATGGTTAAATTCAAGTTTAAATAAATACTGTTTCGTGGAACTCGGTTCTAATGAATTTCTCAAATATCACAAAGCTGATACATAATATGATAAGAGTTTGTACTTTTTGCATTTACTCATATGTAAACTATACGTTGTTATCGTGTCTGAACTTGGTGAAACTTTCTGATCGTAGGATGGTTTGTATTTAATTTGATGCTGTTTTTCTAAATAGTGAATGGCATAATTGACTGTCTGGAATCGATTGACTTTCGAATTCTAACTGAGACTAGGATATATTCCGGTACAAAAATTGTAGAATTTTACCATACTTGGATTGCATCAATTGGGTAATGACTATGCTGTAGCCTCGGACATATTTGGTGACAGTCTTAACGCATTTAAAAGTTCTTTTAGAGAACGTTTATGTTTGTCTGAACCATAAATCCGACACCGCGGCGTGACTCGTTGATTTTCTCTCATTCTTTTCGTTGGCTTTGTTTTTATTAAATGTTTAAAAATATGTATATGTAAATATGTTGAAGTTTTGAGGTGCGTTTTTATTTGTGTGTTGGAGTGGATTAATTATACGGGTGCATATTTTTGTTACTATTTTCTTAGATTTCTTAGACTAATACATCCAAATACTGTACTGTTTGCTTTTGAGTGAGTGCCTTAACGAGTATTATTACACACAATCATACAAGTTAATAACGGCGCGTTTTTAATATTTTTGGTTTTATACAACCTGAATAAAGAATTTAAAAAAAAAACAGTACAATATTTGAGACAAACTTGTACAATTTCATATTTGATACACGTATGTATTAAAAGCCATTTATTTGTAGATGTGTGCTTATTAACTTTTAAATTACCAATTAAAGTGCATTAAAAATATTGACTTAAGTTGCTTAGCTGAGGGTGACAGCCAACACAAACATTTTTTTAAGAATACATACTAGTTTAACAAAAAAACACATGGGGACGGATAATATAGGTTGTGATTTAAAGTACAGTGATGGAGCTCACCACCCAAGACAGCGATACACCTGGAAATCCCCTGGAGACCGACAAAGACTGCAAATAGATTATATAATAGTTAGATATAGATTTAAGAACCAAATAAAAGACTGCAGAAGTTATTCCGGCCCAGATATAGATAGTGATCATAATATGGTAATGGCCAAAAGTCTTCTAAAACTGAAAAAATTAAAGAGGAGAAATAATTTCAAATGGGATACAAAGGTATTAAAGATAAAAGAGGTCAGTGACAATTTTAGGGAAAAGACACAAGAGTGTAACCTAATGGAAGAGGAGAACGTGAATGCTATGTGGGGAGAGATAAAGTCGAAGATAAAAACTACGGCAGAGGAAATTATAGGTAAGGAAAGACCCCAAGCAAGGAAGGAATGGATTACCGATGAAATTCTCAATATGATAAAAGAAAGAAGAGAGCTCAAAAATGATAAAAGAGATGAATCACAAGAGAAATACAAAATGCTAAGAAACAAAATAAATAGAGAGTCAAGAATAGTAAAAGAAACATACTATCAGAATAAATGCGTTGAGATAAATGACGACCTCAAGAGAGGAAATGCAGAAAGAGCTCACGCTGCGGTGAAGGACTTATTTGGGATGAGAATCGGAAAGAGCAATGCAATAGAAGGAGAAGACGGCAAAATACTATTCGAAAATGACCAAATAGGAGAGAGATGGAAAAGATATCTCGAAATGCTGTACAATGGCAAGGGAAATATTGACAGTGAAGCATTGATAGAGAGAGAAAATGAGGTAGATGCGGATGATCTGGGAGACCCAATCATTAGAGAAGAGTTCGACCTCGCACTGAAAAACCTCAAAAACAGGAAAGCACCCGGAATCGATGACGTTCCGGCCGAACTAATTAAGGCAGCAGGAAAAGGAATCACAGATGCCCTGTTTAAAATGATACAGACAATATATAAGACCGGAAAGATACCAGAGGACTTCGAGAAATGCCTAATTGTCACATTACCAAAGAAGGCAGGTACGACAAAATGTGAGCAACACAGAACTCTTAGCCTAATATCCCATGCCTCAAAAATACTGACTAATATCATTCTAAAGAGAATTGAACCAAAAGTAGAGAACATCCTTTCCAGAGACCAGTATGGCTTCAGAAGAGGTGTGGGAACCAGAGAAGCAGTACTGTCTCTACGAATACTACTAGAAAATAGAATAAGAAGAAAACAAAACACATACATCGCATTCATAGACCTGGAGAAAGCTTTTGACAAAGTAGAATGGAAAAGACTCTTCGAGATTTTGAAGAGAATTGATATCAAATACAGAGATAGACGTATAATCCAGGCGCTATACAAGAATGAGGCCGCTATAATCAGATGTGACGAAAACACAAAGGAAGCCAATATAAGACAAGGGGTAAGGCAGGGATGCTCTCTGTCACCTGTTCTTTTTAACGCCTATATACAGAGCGCGATTGACGACTTGAGAGAGAGAATGAGTCACAGAGAAGGTGTAAAGATACACGGGCAAAAGGTGGACATGATAAGGTTCGCTGACGATATTGCTATGGTTGCTGAAAGTGAAGAGGAACTACAAGAGGCCTTAACAACTATGGAAAGCATTCTTCAAAATAACTACAGTATGAAGATAAATAAAGACAAAACAAAGCTGCTGACTGTAGGCCGAGCGCAGCACCAGATGAGAATAGTGATGTCGGGTAAACCACTAAAGAACACCAAGGAGTTTGTCTACCTCGGGAGCAAAATAACATGGGACGGTCGGTCCAAGAGCGAGGTCGACAGCCGTATACATCAGGCTAGACTTGCATTTAATAAAAGGTCGAAAATAATAGAATCAAATAATATAGACCTAAAACTGAGAATACTCCTCATCAAGACCTATGTATGGAGTATCTTGATGTACGGCTGCGAGACATGGTGCCTTTCCGAAAGAGATAGACGAAGACTAGAGGCTTTTGAGATGTGGTCCTATAGAAGACTATTAGGAATTTCCTGGAGAGACCGCATCACAAATGAAGAGGTTCTACAACGAATCGAAGGAGGAAGGCACCTGCTCAGGATCCTGTCCGAAAGGCGTGCAAGATGGATCGGTCATATAATACGACAAGAGGGCCTCTTGCATGCCATAATGGAGGGTATGACCGAGGGGACAAACTCTAGAGGACGCCCACGCCGAGAGTACCTGGAGGACCTGTTGGTGGACGTGCGCTGCTCAACATATACAGACTTAAAGAGAGCCGCACAGGACAGGGGGGAATGGAGGAGAAGAGTTCAAATTGCTGCAAACCAGTCTAAGGACTGCAACCACGGAAGGAAGATGGAGCTATATAATCCCAAAAGCTTTTGACTGCATAGTTGTTGAAGTTTGATGTCATTGAAATTAATAAGCGACAAATGTGCGCGATGATTGTACTGTATTTCAATTTCGTTCTACAAAGCACAACCTGGTGAACTTATTGCAATCTAGAAATTTCTTCTAATAAATCAGAAATATATTACAGAGGTCTTAAGTGAAAAACCAGAATGCAATCCATTTTTAAACCTGGGTTCCAGTCGGAATCGAACCCGCAGCCTCCGGGCTGAAAAACAAGAGCCTTACCAACTAGGTCATGGAGGTCAATGATCGTTAAAAAAATAACCATTCAGTAACAGAAACTTTGTTAGAAAAGTCCTTGCACATCCTTTTAACCATATGTACTCCGTTGGCGCCGCTCTGGCGACATATCAAACTTTTTAATCACTCCGATTGTTAGAATGTTTATTATGTCAAACAAACAATACGTGTTTCAGCTGCGGATGATCTGTAAGAGGATGAATGGGTTGATATGACGGAGGCGGATGATCGTCTAAACACCATAAACTTCGATATTGGGTCGCAGAATACAGGACCACAGGTTTCTTCAACAATTTTAGAAACTATCCACTTTTTAAAATTATTTTTGACAGACGAGCTGGTCAATGAAATTCCAAGGAAAACTAATACTTACGCAAGAACCAAACTGCAATCAAAGGCATTGTCCACAAACTCTATATGGCAGAATTGGTACGATGTAGAAATATATGAAATCAGGGCTTTCATTAGAGTGCTTTTGAATATGGGAACAATGCCTCTCGCAAATATCAATTCTACCAGGCACAATATCTTTCTTTGAAACTGTTTTTTCGGGGCAAAAAGATATGTTCTACAAACTCATATATTATATAAAACCATAAAAATGAAAGGGTATTGAGCCATTTGAAATTCGTTAAACTTTTGTTAGACCAACTGGTTGGATATTTTTGAGAACATCGTAGTAAAGCTTCTCGATTGAATGGAAACTATTTGTCTTAAGGAAAGGGGCAAAGAGAGATTGTGTAGTGTGCTAAAAAATATCACAAAAAGGCAGAAGACGTGAAACTAATGAATTCTGACACTTGGTCCCGGTAAACCAAGAATGCATATGGGAGACTTTTTTACAAATATCATACATAAATAAAATATTAAAAAAATCGACTAAAGATTTTTATATGGAGATAAAATGGTAATAAAAACATATTTATTAGCATTTGTATGTCCATTTAATCATCACCTTTTAATTTTTTTTCCATTGTATAAACAGCTTAATTTTTGTTCTTAATTTTGCTTAAAATCCTTTGGTATGACATATAAAAAAATATTTGATGTTCAAAGGGTTAGTAATTATGGTTTCAAAATCAATTAAAGAAAAACAATCATAATCTAGATTGTTGATGTTGGTAGAATATGACTATACCTTTTTACTTTTAATGACGTTGCGAGTTTCATGTCCACGCTTTTAAATATACTACATTAAAAATACGAAAAATAAAATATCGAAAAAATTACTCGGATTTGTGAATATAATTTTGTAATGATCGTTAAAAATTTATGTTTGTTTTGTGCTAATACTGGCAGCACCTTGATAAATGTAGCCGTCAAGAGTTTCAGGGCGCCTATCTTGGGACAGATGACATTTCACTGGAACTTCGAAGATCCTTTTTTTCGTGTTGGGTGGTTGATTTTTATTTGATAAAGGCACCGTCTGTGTCTTCTCACTGGATGAGTTTATTCTTGAAGCAGGAAAAAGTTAACTAGTATAATGGACAAGATTTTTCAAATTGCGTAGAAAAGTTGTTTTTCCCGCTGAGAGGGCTCGTCGCCATTCAACAGAAAGAAATAAACTCTCCGTAATGGGACAAACTTACGAGTATGAACCTAGCAATAAGGATTATATTTCTATGCCATAAATTATTATTCAATTATAAAAATAGTTGGTCCGTCAAAATAAAATTTTCGTCTATGAACTGTAAACATCCATCAAACGAGGCGAAGTAATTTATTGTAAATATCGTAATTACGAATATTGCGCAAAAGACGAAATAAAGTGTCATTTAAAACAAGTATTCAGTGTAAACTTATAATTTTAGTGCCAAAATGGTGTATGTTCCTGTGTTTTGATAATTTATCTTTACTTTTGAGAGATTTACAACTGCTCAAGATGCCAGCTGATCAGATTCAGTATTCAGAAAAATATGTTGATGATCAATATGAATATAGGTAAATATTATTAGTAAATTATTAATTAATAAATATAATAAAGCTTAACTCGGGATCTGAACAACCGACTTTTAAATCGCAACATCAAACAGTACGAACGAGTTTTAAAAGTATTTCATTTTAGGAGCGAATATGATTAATAATTATAAAAAATCTTATTTAAGGCCGTTTTCCTATGACTTAATTTTAATTTACATTTTCATTTATATTAAATACATATCATCACACCATGCCCCTTGTGGGATAGGCAGAGATCTCCCAACTTTTCTATCCAATCACACAGATTTCGTCTCCACATTCATACATCTCGTCATGCACAATCTTCTATTGTTCACACTACTCACTTTACCTTGTTTCAAAATCTGGTCCATTTGATCCAGCCATGTTTTTCTTGGTTTGCCTCTTCAACACAATTCTGACTTGTATACTTGCTTATTCATTATTTCGTCATTCATTCTCTCCACCTGTCCAAATCATCTCAAAACTCATTTCTTCATCTTAAAACATTAATTCATTCTGCATTTCATACATTGACACTCCACATTTTTTCTTAATGCACGCATCCCCAGTTAATTTTATCTGTTGGCCAAATCAAATTGAATAATAAATAAAAGAACATACATAGCCTAGTTATATTAGAGGTAGCAAGTGTAACAAAATTATATTTCAAAACAATTAACAATATTGATATATGAGAAATAAACAAAAAAACATGAAAAGAATATACGTGTATATATGTTGATATTCCCTCCTAGTAATAAAGGTCTAATTTACTACTATCATGTGTGGAGGAATGTATAGAGGCTCAGGGCGACAATGATAACTTCACAGAATTTAGTAACAAATGAACACGTAGTTATTAGATACTAATTATTATAAAAGTTAAAGTGTCTTTGCGAAAACGGGTCATTGTCTTTTCTTCACTGAATTCACTATTCACTGAAGTCATGATGGAAGGTCACGATCACGAGAGGTGATCCAATAGGCTGGTAGACAGGTGACGCATATGAGCGGATTAATGTATACATTTTAAAAATTTAAATTTAAATAATGAATTTGATGGTACGATGGTAATAGAGCTACGATTCTTATTTCAAGGTTATGGTAGTGTGTGTAGCAGAAGCTACAAATAATTTGGTATTATTGAAAACAATGTTAGATGTTGGAGATCAGAGAAATAAGACCTTATAAATGCATATTATACAGAAATGCACTTTGAGGCCCTAAGAAAGGGTTTGAATTAATTGATAAAAAACATTTATTAAAACAGTAATAGAGTAAAATTTATTTTCCAAAAACCATTAAACAAAAAAATGATTGTTACCTCATAATCAGTCAGACTATATCGTCGTTGTTAAGGAAAAAGTCATTAATTGCATTTAGACTTTATAGAATTCATCAAGTAATAAAATGACTTTTTCCATACAAACAATCAATTTTTACAATTAATGATTTTTTTAGTGACCTAATTTCGCTATTGACTTAAATAATTCCGTTTTTTACTTTTAGAATGATAGAGATTTGTGTTTTTGATTCAAATAATGAAAAATCTCATTTTGAGCAAAAATGGTAATTAATGACTTTTTCCTTAACAACGACGATATGTTATTTAAATGTAATAGTTGGGCCTATATGTTATTTAAATGTGATTCATATCATCAACAAAATTGAATATCTGTCTAGTATAATGTAGTGACTTAAGTCCCTCCAAAGTACTTTAAGCATCCCGTGTACAATACAAGGCGCTCGTGGTCTAATGACTTGCATTCACGTTAAGAAGCGGGCGCTCTAGGTTCAATTCATATGCAGATGTTTAGACTATATTACATCTGAATTTATGTTTTTCTGTATCTCATAAGCTATGGCCTAGTGATAATATGCATGTCTTCAACCAGGGGGTTGCGGTTTCATTTTTTGTTAGTAGTCAGATTTTTTAAAAGGGTTCCAGTCTGGTTTTCACTTAAAGCTTGTTTTACACCCTTCTGGTTGACCTTGACCATAAACTCGCCAGGTTCTGTATACAATACTTATGTACAATAGCCAACGTGTACAATAGCATCTTTTAGTGTTCACACTTCTTATTTATCCTTCTTTTTAAGTATTTTGCTTCAATATATATTGACTCCAACTCAGAGATCATACAAGTAATGTAGAGCTTTAGTCTCCTAGATTAATTAATATTTTCTTTAAATTGATGTTTAATATTTTCTTTCTAGGCATGTTATATTACCAGCAGATTTAGCCAGAAATGTCCCTAAATCGCACCTAATGACAGAAACTGAATGGAGAAATGTCGGAGTACAGCAGAGTCCCGATTGGGTTCACTATATGATGCATTCTCCCGAACCACATGTCCTCTTGTTTCGGCGTCCGAGAACTGATGTTACCGAACCTTCAAAGACGAATGGACATACTGATTAAGTATTGTTGAAATAATTTTGTAAAAAAAACTCCAATAATGTTTTCATTTATGTAAAACTTTTAAGGCAGCTATTTTCACATCTGTTGGTTATATTTTCACATTTGTAATATTAAACCGCTCAGTCGAGGCATCGTTCACTCTAATGCTGTTATTAAATCGTCTTCAAGTTGCTTTGCATTTGCTCAAGTTACTTGAGAGATTTCTTTTAATTAGTTTTGTTTTCAATTGATTTGAAGTTTTTAATTCAGAGCCTTTATCTGAAATAGTTGGTTACAATATATTGCAGTAATTGAAATAATAAATATGGAAATTGTAAGGACAGAATAATACTTTAAAGACAATAATTTCAAAATAAAAATTCATGTTAAATATTTTAACAATAGAAACCTGCATGATTATCCTTCATATGTATATTATAAGTTATTGAAATGAGATTCAGCTTTGAACATATTATAGATCCTAGTCAAAGTAGTTTTCACTAAAAAGGTATATTTTTCAATGATGTGACATAAAAGGTTTTTATTCAAAGATACCGTGATTATTCTTAAGAAAAACTGAAATCTAAAACCCTTTTGATTATTTTCATTCACTACCCTAACCTTTGTAGATTATAATAAAAACTTTGGTATCAAATGTAGCGTCTTAAAAAAAAAATCTGAAATACTTATTGAATCGATTCCACATCATACAAATCGCAGGATTTATTCATCAGACTAGACCCGAGAAATATATCCAAATGATAGATTTCTAATTTTTTTTGGGAATTAGTTCCCCTTTGTAAAAATGTGAATTGCAAATCCTGAAATAGATCAATCTCAGTATTTTCTTATCCCCAGAACATTAAAAAAAGTCGGGAATAATTTTGTTAAGTCATCAGCAAAAGAATTGGAAATCTTCGATTGGAGTAAAACACGATAGAATATCATTTGGTCACATTAGTCGATATCAATAATATAATTAAACTAGTAAGTAAAAATATTATATTTATGCACTATCTAAGTTACTTTTAGTCGTATTATTTTGTTCTATATTTATATTAGCTATACTTTTATTTCACATATTTAAAAACTATTAAAACAAAACTGTCTCAAAAGTACTTTTCTATTATTAAGAAAACTAAAAAAAGGAAGTAATTTTGATAAATTACCTCTAGAAAAGTAGGATACATACTTTTTCTTGAAATGATCTGTATTATTTCATTCTGTATTATCGCTTTGTTGTGAGGAAAAACAAAAATAAATGCATCAATCTTTTTGAAAATTTATTACTCCTAATTATCATAATTGTCCTCTAATACTCAGTTTCAAAATAAAGGTCACCCCTAGCCAACATGGGTTATATGACTATTCCAACTTACTATCATGGTAGTTTGATTTGTTGTGTTCATAATGATTCTAATTCTTTATAATATTTAAGAATATTTAGCAAGAAATTACTTTGTAACTTTACTAATTATATTACATTATTATTAGGGAGATATGTGTTTCTACCTCTTATGCTGAGGCTCTCTTGATATTTTCAGAACTGGGAGTTTTTTAATATTTTTATATGTATATTGACTATAATGGTAAAACAGTTAAATAATGCATTAACTTTAGTTAAGTATAGTATATATATATTTGTATATTCAAAGTATCTAAAAATGAGATGTTTAGTAAAATGTGCTGACTTTCTGTGTAAAAGGTCGACAGTTCGAAACCCACTCTGAATTATGTTACTCTATTGTATTTACTAAAGTTTCAGGGAGATATATGTAGATATAAAAAAACTATAGTTCAGTGCACAATTTTTGTTGATACACATTTCGTAATATTTATTTTTCATCATATTTTAAATTTTTACCTAATTTTAGGTATATATTTTTATTTCATTTTTTATGTCAGACTTCATTTTTTTGCTAAATATATTAAAGGCTAATGAATTAGATATCTTTTTGAATTTGTGAGAAAATTTAGAAAAAATCAAGAATACCTTACTGGAATAGCGTGTGAGATTGTAAACCAGTAGTGCTTTAAAGTTAATTAAATCCAAAGCATTATAAAAGTCGAAAACATATTTATACTATTATGTATATAATTTATTAAGTGCACAATAGCACCATCACACCAAATCGCTTCTTCTCATCTAGATGACACTGTCCAATGAGGAGACATGACATCACTATAAAAATTAAAAAAACATCCTTCAAACACAAAAAGAAGGATTTTTAAAGCTCTGATGGAAAAGTCAACCCATTCCAGCAATAGGCACACTGTCACTCCCTTACGTAATTGGTCATCATATGTGATTTAGTTTCTATGTTTTATCTCGCAGAAAAAGTGCAGTTTTAGGAATTGCTGTTTCTATTGCGATATTAAATTTGTCACATATCCTGATGTTCTTCTTCGATGATACTATATCCCATATTAAGCCTTGGCCTCCTGAATCTTCTGCATCTGTCCTTAGTGACCGTCTTTCAATTGAGTATTTCCAATAGTTTCAATGCATCGCTTTTCCATCTCCTGGTATCGTTCTTAATTTTTTTGAGAAAATCTTTTTTCAATAAAATGTCGGAGAATTTAACTTTATTTTCTATGATCTGCTTTCTTTGACAATTTTTTTTAATTAAGTTTATTTTTTGATATATTTTTTATCAAGTTGTATTTTTGAGTAAGTCGTAATTTTTAAGAAAAATGTTTTGGTCTGTTTTGTAAGATTTTCAGATCATTCTTTGTTAAGTTTTCAAATAATCTTTTTAATTAATCTTAAAGTATAAATTTTTTACCATAGATTATTTATCTTACATAACTGATTTAATTTTATGCTGTTTTCTCAATTTTCCAATCCAAAATGATGCTGTTCTTCGGTTTTATTCATGGTTCTGGTATTGACTTAATTTTTCAAAACTTGAAACTCGAATACTTGAAATACTCGAACAGTCAACTAGTAACTTATGTTTCCATGTAAATTTTGTAATTTTTGTTCCTATGTATAATAATTGTCAGGCATTGGCAGATGCCTAGTTTGCTGGGTACAAAGCGCAGGCGAGTAAATTAAAATTTTTGTAGAAAAAATGTTGAATAAAAAATATTAAAATAGAGCTTAGATTAAATATTTTCTTCAGTAAATTTCGACTCTTTTTTTATAAACAGGGGAGTAGAAATTAAAAAAATATAACCAAATTAGAACTGGTATAGATGATATATGAAATAAACACTGTAAACTATCTGCTGCTTTACTATCTTTTTCATTTTCTGACTGTTGGTCAACTAGCAGTGAGGATGCCTTGATGAAGCTCGCTGTGGGTATTCTAGTTTTTTTCATCATTTCAATAATATTTTTGAAAAAAAAACTTACAGCAATTCTCACTTATCATAATGGTCTTTTAATACCTCGATAGGTTCTTGAAATACCCATTTTCATCTTCAATCAGTTTCATATTTTTATAGCCAATTTTCAATATCACGGGGGTTACTGCCAAAAGTTTGAAACTTTACATTTTAGATGTTTGGAGTTATGAAACATGTTGAGTATTCATATTCATTATTTTTTAACATATATATATATATATATATATAAGATGATTTTCAAGATTTAGATGAAATCACTCCAGACCCATTTTTTTTTATTGCATTGTATTCTAATGACCTTTCATTGTATACAGTATAAACTTGATGAGTGTAATACTATTTGGCAATCCACTTTCAATCAACAAGAAAGGTTTTAATCAAGCTTTAGGTTAAAACCAGACTTGAACCCTTTTTAAAAAGTCTGAGTAAACGGGAATCGACTTCATAACCCTCGGGCTGGAAGACAGGCATCTTTATCAACTAGGCCACGGACATTGGCATGGAGGGTATTTTCACAAATCAAATTACAATCATATATTATTTTAACGAACTAGAAAATACAATGTTAGAAATTTTAAAGAACGCATTTTATGGCTAAGAAATAAATGCATCAAATTTTAAAATATGGGACTCAATAACATATTTTTGGCAGTTGAACTTCTGGCAGAAATACATACATATTTGAGGTATCCTTTTTTCCAAGAAGTAAATCAGTGCCTTAATAATTTATTACTCTTTTGATAAGTATTTTTCCAAAGTGAAGCTGTGAGACACTGTGTATGTCTAGAAAATATGCGTTTGGTACTGTAATGTATTTTAGAAATAAGGATATTTATGTAAAAAGAATTATGAAAATGTTCAAAATAAATAAAACAAAAAACATTATGAGTTTATTATTTTTATTCCATATTCAATACACTTTATGTACATGTCGCGTGAACACAATATGATGGGAAAAAACCATTGCATGTACTTGTTCATTTGGTGATAATGGATTCTGTATGTACAAACGTAATAACAACGTAATATACTTTTATATACGGCAAATCAACACAGCTCAATCAAGCAATAGATATGTTTATTTACTGTTCAAATCCTACTTATCAACGTTTTTAAAAACACATTTGTGCCAATGCATTAAATATGAGTTGACTAACTTTACCATAGTAAATGCTAAGATATTTTTAACAAGGATTATAACATGATAGATATTTCGGCGCAACTTGTGAGATATGCTCATTGATATGAAATTTCATTATTGATATGAATATCTTGGTAAATAACATGCAAAATACATCTCCTATGAGATTAACATGCGTTCAGCTGACAACTACGTTTTGATAACTAGATTGAAATATAAAAAAGAATGACTTATTTTGGTCATTTGGATCCTATTTTTTTGATTTTTAAGTAATTCTGATGATTCTCTTCTACATAGTATAGTACTGAGGACTTTCAAATTCTGATGATTCTCTTCTACATAGTATAGTACTGAGGACTTTCCGATTCCGTCTGTAAAGACAAAAAGGTTAAATATGCTCATTGTGAAGTTTCTGCTACAATATTGGAATACATATTTTAAAACTAACAAATTCAACAGTAGTATCTTGTTGGTCAGTTTTTAAAGCCAAGATATTTTTGAAATCTTGATTAAAACCGTACTAATTTTAAAAGATGATTTGAAAAGAAAGTGTTTTCCTCAGTACGAAGCAATATGACTCGATGGAAATGATGAAAGATTTTTATTTAACTTTCATTTAACAAATTCTCAATTTTCCATTAATATCTAAAGGTTATATTTGGTCATTAAAATTATGATTTGTATAAAAAATGTGTTAGTTTATAATACCTTTGTCCTCATCAGATATAACCTTGTTAATGATCATAAAATCTACTTAACACAATATTCTCTCAGTTGAATGTATCTGTATTATAAACATTGTCTTTTCATTCTACTAAAAGAAACAAATACTTATAATAAATTATTTCCTAATGACGAGACTGATTATGTTTCATGTAGACTGAGTCAATTATTTCAGTTAATATATTTATATATATATATAAAAAAATGTTAATTATAAATGTCTTAAATTACTAATTTTCATATATTAATAAGAATGTAAAACAAGTTCGTATAATTTCGTTAAGTTTATATCCATTATATCTGGAATAATGGAAAAACTATTATTTTTCCCAATAAGTTAGGGGTATATAAAATGCAGATAGAAAAAACATAAAAAATTTGATGAAAAAAGTTTTGTAACAAGAGTAGAAATGTACAAATATCAGGTTTACGCTATTTATTACGCTGGGTAATACTACAGATATATCTGCTTTGTCGCCCCTCAGGATAATGGTTTAATGATTGAAACTGCAACAAGCACCAATTAGCATTGAAGAAGAATCTATTGAGGAATAGACTTCCCATTGGTGTACTGCGGAGGTACACTCACACCTTCATCTGTCATAACAGTCACCAGCTCCTCAACGGCTCGTCCCAAGTCATCTGGAAGTAAAAGAAAAATTTTAAACATTGAATTTTCAATTTTTAATACCTTTGGAGAATTCACAGACAAGTTCTAGCTATGTTTGAAATAAAATAAGAATGGCGGATATTGTGAAGGCTGTTATTTAAAACTATCTATAGTATTACATAGAGTCAAAATAAATGCAAAGATTGTTTTTTTTTCTAAAATTTCTTGAATATGGAATTTCAGAAAAAAAATGCATCCAAAAGTTCTTATTATTCTTTAAAATACGTTATATATTTGTTTTATTTTTAGTAGGCATTGGTAATTTGCCTTTTTTCTCTGCATGAAATTTGAATTCACAGAGAAGTTTTTAAAAAATTACCACAACTCTGTAGTCTTTTTTGTATATTAATAGTTATTGGAGACGTGACGGTTTTCAAGAGAAATCAGAAACTTTTTAAAAGCTAGGGTGTTTGAAATTACTAAGTTATCAATGTTGCCACCGTAAATATGACTTTTCAATAAAAAAAATATTTTGCTAAAAAATTCATTGAATAATTTATTTACCTTACGGGATCCTTCCAGTAGCTATGAAAAATAATGCAAAAATTTAGATATAAAATAATTGTTAAGTATAAAACAAATAGCGTGAAAATAATTAATTAAAAATAAAGGATATTAATAAATTATACTTCGAAAATAACTCAAAATAAAAATATATGTAAGATAAGTATTAATGCAACTCGGAGTTAAAAAGTATGATTTTTCGCTAAACATGGGTTCTAATAATTAAAAATAAATGTGCGAGAGTGGATCAAATATAAACGAGACTTTTGTTTTCGAGTGCGTAATTTTAAACAGAGTGCGGCCGCCTCGAGGAGTGTTGGGTCAGGAGTGGGGGGTAATCTGTCATTTTTCAAATAATATAAAAAAAACATAAAGGATTTAGTTGTTTTTCAGCAAAAACATTGAGTATCGAAAACGTTCAATAATTGGCTATTTTTTAAATAATAAAAAAGGCACATTAATAATTAAATAACACATATATCTATCCATTACAATTCAGATCAGTATGAATTAACAAAATGTTGAAATCAGTGAGTTCTGAAAAGGGGTTCTATATAGAATTGAGTTATGGGGTAAAAGCAAGCAGTATTATTTTTAAGACATGACAACATTATCTCTACTTCCTAGCAATGGATGAATTTGTTAAAGGTTTTATATGAAAGTTTATTCATATTTAAATACATCTTTTGTTTCATATTCTACCATACATTTTTTTCACACATGCTTCTTATGTCTCAACACAAAAAAAAAAACTGTCCCACATATATAAATAAACCACAAATACTTTGAGAAAAATAAAGACATTTTAATAAGGAATTTGGATAAGTCAATATGATACAATATGATAAGGGTGAAATAAGGAATTTGGATAAGTCAATATGATAACGGTGAAATAAGGAATTTGGATAAGTCAATATGATAATGGTGAAATAAGGAATTTGGATAAGTCAATATGATAACGGTGAAATAAGAAATTTGGATAAGTCAATATGATAACGGTGAAATAAGAAATTTGGATAAGTCAATATGATACAATATGATAATGGTGAAATAAGGAATTTGGATAAGTCAATATGATAACGGTGAAATAAGAAATTTGGATAAGTTAATATGATAACGGTGAAATGAAATTGAAATTCTTCAGTGTCTACATACAAAAAATCATTGGTGCATTATATTTGTCCTATTTGCATAGCCCTAATGGTGTGATGGTATATATGGGAGTTATCTTTCATGGGGCACTGCTGGCTCCAAGCACAATACTTTTTACATGGCAAATAATTGGAATTTCGACATAATATGAGTATTTTAAGATTATTAAAATAACTATACATTCATACAATATACTAGTGATAAAAGTATTTAGTTGATTCATTAAATGAATGTAGGGCTTTTCCCAAATTCTAGCTTATAATGACGAGCTACCCCTGCATTTGATTATCTTTATGACCATTCAATTCTTATACCAATAATATAAACTTTGTAATACTCGTATGTCAAGACTTCACATCTTTTAACACGTTCGCTGCTAAAGACGCCCCTGGGGCGTCAACACATTTTTAGTAGAGACGCTGATGACGCCCGTTGCGCGTCATTCGATTCTCTTTGTTTGTATGGTACCGAATATTTTAAGATTTTAAGGTTTCCGTAAGATTTTAAGGTTTCGAAAATACCGTAAGATTTTAAGGTTTCGAAAATATGATTTTTTTCAGTACCTCTACACTATTCTATAAATACATATCGCAGTGAATGTGTTAATGAATAACAATATAACAACTAGTATGAGTATGTTGTCGAAGAGTTAAGTCACAGATATTTTTACTATCGACAATCCATAATTTACAATTTGATTCCGTTTAAGTGGAAAGGCAAATTGAAGAGTACAAGTACATAATACGAGCACAAAGCCACTATTGTGTGGATAGAGAAAATTACAATACTTCACCAAGTGATGACATGGTCTTATTCCTTTGTAACATTTTTTCTTAAATATTAAATCAATTAATTGAAACATTCCGACTCTGCATTCATATCCTTAAAACATACGTTTACGCATCTAATGAGTTAGTGTAGCATTCGTTAGTGTATACTAGATTAAATAAGTTACAATATAAAGCTTTACAAAAGTGCCATCAGTCATGTTGAGAGTGTGTTAGTTACCTGCGCAGTGCATGAGAGCCCCAACCGCCTGGGGCTGCATCCCCTGACCTGGTGGGTGCGGGGGAGGTGGAGGTCTCTCCAGAGATCCCTCCCGTCCTCCGGCTTCTGACCATCGACCATCTAAATACCCATAAAGCAACCACCAACCCGGTTAATATTCCCAATCACCATTGTGTAAAGTTAGTATTGATAGATTAGTTCAGAACCTTATTCAACCTGATTTTATCAGTCTAGATTTAATGACTTTGGATTCGCTTTGTGTAAAGCTTTCTCTAACCAGAAAATGTATTTAATCAGCTACATTCAGGACTTTTCCAGTTATTGTGAATGTTCAAGTAACATTGATAAGGGATTCCTTAAACAAATATTTATACAATATTTGTCTCATTCATTTATGTACCATGCTTGTCATGTGATCCACTTTAGAAAACAATGCAGTTATGCACATAAAAATGAGGAAAAATACTCAAAAGTCCTCATTGTTTCTGTATATTTTACTTAAATAGTTTGACTCCATAAAATTTCACTATCCAGTATTAACTTTTGTGCTAAACTACCATCGAAAGGCCTGGTAACTAAAGTGTGTCTATACATATTCTATGTGACCCTGTATAAACAAGGTTTTATGGAGTGGACAAAACTTGGCTCTGGTATGTACACTCCTTCAAATAAAGCAGTTCACAGCCATTTTCCAAGAGAGAGAAAACATGCAGGTTGAATAGTATTAGATCAAGACCCAGTAATACAGAATGTGATAGAACATTTATATAATTTGAAAGATTAAACCCCTTTAAAATGCACCGCGGCACTATAGAAAAAGTAACAAAAATAACATCAGTGTAAAATTTTCAACATGTTACATACAATTGATTAGAAAATATAAAACAGGGTTTTAAAGAATATATTCATATTTTATTCCTTCATGTATAATATTTTGTCATAAATAAATATTAAGCATTTCAAAGAATTTTCAAATTTCAAATAAGCAGAAGAATTTGAACATATAAGAACATTCAAGTATAAAAGTTAAGAAATTTAATAAAAATTAATAATAATTGTATTTGCATGACACTTGCTTTCGCACAACAAAGTTTGGATTCCTACTTAAATGCGATCATACTGAGCTGCTTTTTGTTCAATCATGAGCTGACTTTAACATGCCTGCTAAACGCAAATAATTTATATGCGCAAAAAACAAGTGAGAATTCTGCTTAAATCTGATATAGTTCATATTTAAAAAAAATGTGAATGATAATATACAATATTTTTGCTTGGGCAGTTCTTTTTGCTACTCAAGAATATTATTCAAACTTTTTAAAGCTATTTCTTTTAAATTGCTAAAAAAAATTATTTTAGTTAATCAATGCGAAGATTTGTTAGGAAATTTTCTTTTCTAAATACGTAAACAATTTAATAGTAACTGCAAATATAATTTATGTTGATGTGTAACATTAATACACATTTCTCATTCATGTATGTTCTTTCTATTTAATATAAGATCTGAATAAATATTTTAAATTAATCTCTGCATATCTCAACAGGAAAACATCGTGATAATATGTATGTACGAGGGTAGTCCCAAAAGTACCCGACCTAACAAAGAAAACACAAAAAAATAGGGAAAAAATATTTTTATTTCTCAACATAGTCTCCTTTCAGCTCGACACACTTTTCCCAGCGATATTCAATAGCTTCGATACCCTGTTTATAGTGAGAACCGTCGAGCGCCTCAAAATAGCCATCAACCGCAGATTCTACCTCTTCATTGTTGGCAAATCTTTTACCACCGAACCATTTTTTCAAGTTTGGAAAAAGAAAATAATCCGAGAGGGCTAAATCTGGCGAATAGGGTGTGTGAGGAAGCAATTCGAACTTTAATTCATTGATTGTGGCCACCGCGATAACGGATGTGTGAACTGGTGCATTGTCTTGATGAAACAACACTTTCTTTTTCGCCATATGCGGCCGTTTTTTCTTGATTTCATCACTCAAACGCTGCAATAAGTTCGCATAATACTCGCCGTTGATTGTTTTTCCTTTTTGAAGATAGTCAATGAAAATTATCCCACGTGCATCCCAAAAAACTGACGCCATGACCTTGCCTGCAGATGGAACTGTCTTCGCTTTTTTTGGAGCCGATTCTCCCCTTTCAGTCCATTGTTTTGACTGTTCCTTCGTCTCAGGTGTGAAGTGATGGACCCATGTTTCATCCATGGTTATGAATCGACGCAAAAACTCGGCTTTATTGCTGTGAAACATTGCCAAACACTCGATTGAAACATCCTCACGACGTTGTTTTTGTTCCATTGTGAGCAAACGCGGCACCCATCTTGCGCACAGCTTTCTCATGTCCAAATTTTCAGTCAATATGCGATGTACAGCACTTTTTGAAATGCCTACCATGTCTGCTAGCTCGCGCACTTTCAATCGACGGTCATCCAATACTGTGGATTTTGTG
Source organism: Odontocerum albicorne (assembly GCA_949825065.1). NCBI lineage: Eukaryota > Metazoa > Arthropoda > Insecta > Trichoptera > Odontoceridae > Odontocerum > Odontocerum albicorne. Next base: position 18,802,519 of record OX463849.1, on the reverse strand, counting down.
GATTTTCTTTACCATTTCTAGTGTGGTCACCTCATTTGGTCGACCACTGCGATGTTCGTCTTGGCAGCTCGTACGGCTTCGTTTAAACTTTGCCACCCAATATTTTACTGTTTTAAACGAAGGAGCAGACTCTCCCAGAGTAGAATCTAGCTCGGCTTTGATATAGGTTGGACATAGACCTTTCAAAGGAAAGTATTGTATCACATAACGATGACCAATTTTTTCCATGTTTACAAATTCACTGAGAGCGTTCACTATTGATGGCTGCCAAACAAATACTAAACAACGTAGCGTCTTAAAACTTGAAACTTAAGCTTTGTAAGTTTAGTACTTTCTACCGGAGTAATTTTTTAAAGCAACAACCGCCATCTATACGTCAGGTCGGGTACTTCTGGGACCACCCTCGTATATATTGTATAAACAAGGGTTTGGTTGAAACAAAAATTATTTCAGTTAAACATCTTACCATTTCACACACCTCTATTGTAAACCACAACCCCTTTATTGTATACCACACCCCCAATATTGTATACCACAGCCCCTTTATTGTATACCTCAACCCCTTTATTATATACCACAATCCCTTTATTCATTCCAGAACCCCTTTATTGATTCTTATCCTTTAAAAAAAAAGATGATGAAGCAGAGTTTTTAAATGACCTGTTAAATTATAAACAAATATACTGACTCGTCATATTGTCGTGGTACACCCCATTGTGCATCTTAGCCGGAGAATCAGTAGCCAGTTGCGATGCAGTGACAGCTCTGGTCTGTAGAGTTCCAGTTCTTGCAGGGGAAGCTCCCTGTCCTGGCTGCTAGAAGGTTGATAAACAAATCGAAATTAATATGTTGATAAACAAATCGAAATTAATATTTCATTATGTTCATAAAAAACCCATAAAATGCAGAAAGGTTGCCTATCTGGGTCATACGTTGAGAGAAGAAAAATAATATTGATAGGCAAAATTGAGGGTCGACATGGAAATGGTAAAAGGCGTCTTGGTAATGCAACATTAGTGAATGGACAGGTATTCAAACAGTTGAGGAGCTGTTTCGTGCCATTATTTTCCCATGAGTATTCACTTTGCCAACATAAAAAATCAAAGGATTTATTTTCTCAAATACCATGAATGTTCTAATTCCAGTTTTTTTGAAATTCAACATTTTAGAAACAAAAAATTGTTAAGACCGTGAGCGAAAATGGATGTAGAACGTGATTCTTGAGATGTGTGACCTGCATCCTGCAGTAGAATGACACAGATGTTTATGAATAATTATAAGTATTTAGTGCCAGAAGGAGCAAAATTGAAGTATGTAATTTGAAATTAAATACCAAAAGAAATGACATACCTCATCTAATAGTTGGCGCAATCTCTGAAGCTGCGCTTCTAGTTGTCTGTTGTGGTCCTCAAGAATTTGCATTCTTGCTTCGAGCCGTCCCTTGTGCTGTCTCAATAGCCTTGCCTCAGCCATCATATCCTTGAAATGAAATTTATTATTAAGAAAACATTTTGAATACAGCATTTGTAAAGTTGAGAAGGTGTTCAGTGTCGGTGCCAATCATTTTTTTTCTTCAGAGTAGATAAGTGGTTAATAAATATTAATAATTAATAAAAAAAAAATTAAAGACTTATTCAAAGGACAAATTATATGTTATGTATAATGTATTACTAAATAAGGTGAAAAAGAGCATGTTGAGGCAGTTTGGACATGTCGAACGGATGGTTGATCAAATTATTGCCTAAACAAATTTATAATGCAAGGGTGAGTGGGAGTCATGGTAGAGGATGAGTAAGTTTTAGTGGACCAAGTGAATGAAATTTTGAAAGAAGAAGATGTAAGGATTATGGTAAACAAAAAAAACTATATGAGGAGATGAAGGAAGTACGCTGTGATAGGAGAATGTGATACTCGATCATCTCTGCCTACCCCTATAGGGAAATGGCATGTATTAATTGATGAATAGAAACAGCGGTTACTAAAAATAGTCTTGAGGTTGAATTCAATTTTGTAGAAGTATTCAAAAGTTGTGGTTGGATAAATGTTTTAATAATTAATATGCTCCACATTCAGACCTTGAACTGACTATAAGACGCTTTTACTGGACAAATGGGGAGATTAAGTAATAAGACCCAGGATTTCAGTCTGAACCTGAAGTTTTTGGGAAACCATAAATGTAAAATTTCTTTGCTTAGAAATGTACGAGTAGTAATTCAATTTCAAAGTAAAGTCTGTTTATCTAAACATTTGTTATTTTTTTAAATTTAATCACAGTAATACCTCGCTTAACGATAGGAATATATTCCACAAAACCGTTAGGTTTTAAGAATTATCGTTAATAAAGGTAAAAATAATACGCAAAGTTTAGGGATAGGTTCCTAAAATGAAATATAGACATATTTTCCAACTGAAAACTATTTTTATTGGCAAAATGCAATTTAAAAATAGAGCTTATGCAAATGTATTATAATTATCTTTAGTGAATAAAACTTGATTTAAAGAAGGGCATTTTAATTTTTTGATAATATCGAATAAAGTGTTGATAGTTTTCCTTTTTTCTTTTCACGTTTTACTATTTACTGCACAGCTTTGCACAAAATCAAGAACATTTTCTGATAAAACATCTAATAGATGAGACTTTATTGAGACGGTTAGCATTTTTGTTGTTAAAAAAAAATGTTTTTATCAATTAGGTTACAGCGAGCCATTATTTACAGAGGTAACTTTAAGCGAGATATTACTGTATGTATATATTATATATATTTAATACTTGTATTAAAATTATTTTGATTATAGTGAAACGTTTTTAAGATGAAATTTATGGAATCTGTCAATTAAAACTTCTTAAGAGGCTAGAATTTGAGGCATATATTTTTTCAGGGAAAAAGTTACTTCTTGATGGGAACATCTTTGATTGGGTTGCTCTATATTTCTTGATATAAAGATATTGAAGAATATTTCTTTCAAATAGTACTTCACAATTACCTGATCAGGGGCATGCGATCCTCCTCGATTATCATTGGCATTGTGTTGTTCTTCAGGAGTCGATCCTGGGGTCTGCTTGGCACGGAGTCTCTCATATTCTGCCTGAAGTGTAGCATTTTCCTCTTCCAGTTCCCTAAAATGTTGATAACATTGAATAAGTTTTTGTTGAATCTATTTAAATAAATAGTTTACATCAAATTAAATGAAGTGTTCTAGTGCTTAATTTAATTTAATGAAAATTATTTTTCTCTGAAGATACAAGTGCTATAGTAAAAAATATCTATAAGAGAAAATTGATTTAATCCAACAAAAAATATACATAATAAAATATAAATTGAATATTAATGAAAGAAAAATCATCTTAAGAGTAGCTGTAAAATATTGCTGTTAGTATAGTTTACTTAGCTGTTTGAGTAAAACACAATTTTAGATTGAAAAGTAGCTATAATTTTGTCAAAGCTTTACCACCAACACTGAAAAATTTGGGTATCTTTTGAATATATAAATAAAAACAACAATCAAAATATAAGATCTTACATTTTTTATTTTCTCATTTAGTGTTCAAGTACCATGTTTTGTAAAAGTCAGTCAGTTTTGTAAAAGTCAATGCTTGCTACCATTTGTCATTCAGTTGGCAGCAAAAATGAAGTCAACTTCTCACTTTCCCCTTTTACCGCTATATATTTGAAATATATGTGTATAGCAGAAAAGGAGAAATAGAGAAGTTCTCAAACTATGTGACCATCTTCTTTTCTCATTACATCATAATACCATCTCTGGTAATTTCATAATAACTTATTGCATTGTACGAAATACGATTTGATATTTTTTTTAACATTTGACAATCTTCTACAAACAACCGGAAAATATACCCGAAAAATATGTGGTGGCCTTTTTTTTTGAGATTCCAATTTAAATAATTTGAATGAACGTGGATGGCTTCTTTCAATGATGATGCATATGATTTTTTGTAAATATACCTGATAACAGCTTCCAATTCCTCTCTTTGTTCCTGATGGATGATGGTCATGACCTGCACAGGACTCCTTGGAGGCTCCAAATCTCCAGCAGAAGAGTTGGGACCCATTCCGGATGAAGAGCCATTCAGTGACTGGCAGTATGCAGCAATCAGTTGGTGTTCATCATCACTAGAAAAAAAAATTACAGTTTACGTAATGTTTGTTTGTTTATTTATTTAGTTGAAAAATAATTATAAACTAACTAACTTACATCTATTATTTTACATCTGAGAATTTATATTTACATACTTTTTTTCACTTCAACAATACTTAAAACTATCCTTAATGTATAAAACACTTGATAACGAAAAGTTCAGATTCTCTCGGCTACTTAAATACATTTTGACATTTTGTTAAAAATGTTAAACCCTTGCTAATTTTGGTCTTTGTAGACCGAAAGCCATTTTCTCGTAACAATCTTGTCTTCCAACAATTGTAAAAATCACAAGTATATAATTTTTTTTTAGTATTTATTTAGTTTCTGTTTTGTTCAAAATGTAGGGATTTTTTTACTAAAAATATTTATTTTATAAAAAGAAATATTACCTTTAGAATTTTTAATATTTCGAAAGAGAAAAACATTAATCATATAATCAAACAAAATTTCTAATGTACCACATAAAAACAAAATCAAACAGTATTCGTAAGTTACCTGTCAGGTGTGGAGTTAGTTCGCTGCCTTTCTCCAAGTTCTACTTGTGCCAATCGGGATGCGTACATTTCCAAACGAGAGTGCATGTCATCTGTGGATGTGGATCCTGCTGGGAATTGACCTCCCACCGTTCCAGACATGTGATGAGCCTGAAATGTTTTGAATGGCGTAATAAAAAAAAGTAATAAATGAAATGAGACACCTGCTGATAGATAAATAAGTTAAAAATGAATTAAAGAAAAAAAAAATTGTTTATTTTTTACTATCCACAATACATATGTATTATTGGAAAGGCATAACAATGCCAAAACCTTTTATTTTGAAGATATAGAGAACTGTTTCATTAACACATTGACTGCTGAATAATTTGTTTTATATTTACTGTGCTGTTAAAAAAATAAAAAAGCAAGTATAATCAATTAGCATACAACCCTTACAAACTCTATAGTAGCATAAGGCCACTCTGGACTCATTTATTTTATAATTCACCCAAAGAAATTGGGAATAGAACGACGATAGGCATTTTCAACACCCAGCAAAGTTTATATAAACACTCAGCTGAAACATTCACATGATAAGGATTTTTTAAATTTGTGTAAAATAAAATAAACCATAAAACAATAATGAAAGACACACATTTTACCACTAGGTAGTAGAAGTTATCATATGATACTTTAAAATACTTTATGAGTATTTATGAGTATTTGGATTCAATACCAAATAATAATGCCTTATGCGTTGGCAATATACTTAAGGGAAGAAAAAGGAAAAGTTGACAAAGAACAGGAAGCAACAGGAGTCCAATGAAATTCATATTATACTCGTACAATGAAAATAGGGGAGATCATGAAAGAGAGTGTATTATTGGATAACTCGTTCTTTCTTGGAAATTTATTTCAATTTAAAGTTATTTTTAAATGTATTGACTGTTATTGTGTTAAAATAATAATAGATAAATTGTTCACCCCAATGATGAATTATTCATTAATTATTTGATAGTTTTGATTTTTATGTTCCCAGGTTGCATAATAGCTACACAATTAACACCCTCCATGTCCTAGTTGGTAATATGCTTGTTTTCCAGGTCTGAGGTCGTATGTTTGATTCCCCATTGGATCCCAATTTTTTTTTAAAAAGATTCCAGTCTGTCGAATTCTGTAATAACTTTCTGGTTCATTAAAAAAAATTACCACATGGCAATAAACCCGCCAGGTTATGTTGTATAAAAAATATAGTGTAAAACAATAAAATATTATTAGGTGTACAAATAAGTTTCCGCCGTTTTTTTATCAAAAATTGGGCATTTATTGTGAAAGAACGGAACCTCATGTTTTATTCGAAGTATTGCCCATCGCTTGCCACTACTTTTTCCCATCTTTCTGGCAGCATACGGATACCGCGTCGGAAAAATGATTCATCTTTTGAGGCTATCCACGAATCGACCCAATTTTTGGTATCTTCATATGATGTGAAGTGCTGCTCAGACAGGCCATGCGTCATCGATCGAAACAAGTGGAAATCAGAAGGCGCAATGTCTGGTGAATACGGCGGGTGGGGTAAAACTTCCCAATTGAGTGTTTCCAAATAGGTTTTGACCGGCGCCGCAACATGTGGACGAGCATTATCATGCAGGAGAATAATTTTGTCGTGTCTGGAGTAGCAGTGGGCGCGCTTTTCCTCGAGTGCTCGACTCAATCTCATCAATTGTGCTCGGTAGACAGCCCCAGTAATGGTTTCGTTCGGTTTGAGCAACTCATAATACAAGACACCAAGCTGATCCCACCAAATACACAACAAGAGTTTTTTTCCATGAATATTTGGCTTAGCTGTAGATGTTGAAGCATGGCCAGGGGTTCCCCATGATTTCTTCCTTTTTGGATTATCATAGTGGATCCATTTTTCATCACCAGTGACTATACGGTGCAGAAAACCCTTTCGTTTATGCCTGGCAAGCAGCATTTCACATGTGGAAAATCGGCGTTCAACGTTTCTCGGTGTCAGTTCATATGGAACCCAATTTCCTTGTTTTTGAATCATTCCCAATGATTTCAACCTATGTGAAATTGCTTGTTGAGTCACTCCTAATGTAAGTGCAAGTTCTTCTTGCGTTTGGCACGAATCTTGATCCAATAATACTTCCAATTCCGCGTCTTCGTACACTTTCGGCCTTCCGCTACGTTCTTTGTCTTCGATGTCAAATTCACCGTTCTTAAACTTTTGAAACCACTCACGACAACTTCTCTCACTTAAGGCAGCCTCACCATATGCTTCTACAAGCAATCGATGCGCCTCAGCTGCAGATTTCTTTAAATTGAAGAAGTAAATCAAAAGTTCCCGCAAATGACGCTTATTCGGCTCAAAACTTGACATTTTCGCACACAAAAGAATATATTATACTGCTAAAAATTCACTAATATTTTAAGGTTATGTTGTTGACAGATGTTCAAACTTACGACAATGACGTATTACATCTGACAATTTTAACCATAACTTACTGGTGGCGCCAACTTCTGTCAAACGGCGGCAACTTATTTGTACACTCAATAATATTAAGTTATGCAATGGAAAGAATAAAAAAGAAAAAATATATTTAGAATTACCTGTGCGGCTTGATGATGGGGAGATGGTGCTGGAGACTCGAGAGCATCTCCCTCCAGAACAGTCTGCACAGGAAGGTAACCGACACGTGGATGCTTTTTGAAGTAACGGGCAGACTTGAATTTGTTGCGCAGAGCTCTGGTGAAGTCGCGGACATCTTCTCCTGATGTTGTCTGATGAAATGGATTAAAAATTATATTAAAAAAATATTTCTTCTACGAGAAATCAAATATTTATATTTACATATTTCACATTAATCAACTGCTCGTATTAGCATAAAGAATTGTAATGTAATGTATGAACTGACATATAAATGTTTTGTTGATAACTTACAGCTGTGCAATATTCTTGCATTGGATGAGTGAGCTTGTGGTTTTTGGCTTTGCGTCCATTGAAGAAGCACTTCTGGCACATGTCAAAGTTGAAGCATTTCAAGCAACGGTATCTAGAAAATACAAAATATATTATAATACAAATTATAATAATGCAGTTTATATTTGAAAATAATGGAATCTTGGCTTTCAAACATAATTCATTCCAGAAGGCTGTTCGAAAACCGAATAAATTTTTCCCATAAGTAATACTATATAGATTGGATTAATTCGTTCCAAACCCCCAAAAATACATGCCGGGGCAATACAATAAATAGATTAAATAAATTAAAATTTAACTGCACTTAACCTGTACTGAAGATAGCTGATGGCGTAAGTAAATATTTTTAATGATCTTTATTTGGGTTGCTCTATTAAAGGTGGTGGAGAAGAGAAGAGATGTTATTGTTTGGAAAGGGAATCACCTTGCATAAAAACCCCAGGTGACTACCCTTCTGGGGTTCTTTCTCTTTTCTGCCTCACTAAAAACCTGTCCAGTGAGATTTGTTTTTATCTGCATTTAAAAAAAAATCTGAAGTGAGACACGTCATTGTCATTGAAAATGTAACAAAATTAAAACAATATATTTGAGAACTGAATTGTTCAAGATGAGAGATGTTTGAGAACTGAGGTTCCACTGTAATCTAAGTATATTTTTAATAGCATTTTACATTTTCCTGACAAGTAGCATAATACATCCAAAGGGTAGCTATTAAGTAATGCCAAGGCTTTTACTACTGCTTGAGTAGCATGATACTATAGATAGTAACTAGAACGGGAATTTTCGGAAAAAAGTTTTGACGAAACAGAATCTCTGTTTGATTTCTTTTGTTTCACAGAGAACATCTTCACTTTCACAGATTCTTTGGAATGGGTGTTTGTTATTCTGCATCTTAATAACTCAGTAATATTCTTATTCTGTGTGTGGTCCTCACAAGCAGTGAATCTTCTTCTGCCAGGTCACAGCGTCCGGTGTTAGATGCGCTGAAAATGTAGATTGTGATAGTTTGAGATTAAACACTTACCTAAATCCAATGATGGGATATTCTTTGCAAATATTACACTTGGCCTGATGCTTGGCATGCTCGGCTGCAGCCAGACGATGCAGCACCGGCAGCCAAACCAGAGACTGAGGCTCACGCTGCAGCCAGTGCAGGAAGTGTACAGCCTCAATGGTCTGCACCTCGCCAATGCTGCTGCGGTCCAAGGAACGATCTCCTTCCTTAGTACCATCTTTGGAATCTGGAACAGATATATATATATATATATTTATGGCAATTTACTTATCTATAGATTTATATAATCTCGAGGCATCCTGAGAAAAAGTAACTGCGAAACCCACTCATCACATGCTTTGCCGTCTGGTCTTCTCTTCATCGATGAAGATGGAATATTGTAAATCCTACATTGCAGCTCTGCTTGTTCGATGAGCAACAATATGGTAACCGTCTAGGATACACCATATCACATTTTGTTTATGATAACAATGAGATGGTTCAAATAATAATTCGGTTGTTACATTTGATACTTGGATACTCTAAACATTCTGATAACAAAATTTGATACTGTATAATACTTTCTTCGTTCTCTTATGTAAGACTTATCGTCGGTTATCATCAGGACTGCTTCACTTGAGATGTTGAGCTATCGTTCCAAATTTTAAGGGAACCACATAGAGAACCCTTGTGTTATCCATCCTTTCCACGTGGCCTCGCCAATGTCTTCTGAGGTTTCTAACCAATCTCAAAATATTATCTACTACACATATTATATATTTTGAATACATGAGTTACTCTATCTCTAAATGTTATGCCTGCAATATCTTTGAAAGGTTTTCTTTTATATGATTTATTCTATCCCATTAGTCATGATTGACCTCACATATGTTTTGTAAATGTTGACCTACCTGTATACCTCGTTTGAAATATCTATGATATATTTTTTGAGTTATCATACGGTTAGGATTTTTATCATTTACAGAGGAATGAAACTACGAAAAATAAAAAGTGGATTACTTACCTTTGTCTCTATCCAACGAGGAGGTCTTGTCCTTAGTGACTGATGATGCCTTCTCAAAGCAACTCCTGACAGATGGCTCAATGTTGGAGCCTCCAAAAGCAGCCACCTCACCAAGTTGTCTTGGAACTTGGATGCAGTCATGCAAGAGCAGACCTAACTTGCGCTGGTCTGCCATGCATGATGGGTCAGCTATCAGACGGAATAGATATCTGGAAACAAAGTTCAATGTTATTGATCTTATAATTCAAAATATTCTATAATAGTTTCCTTTAATAAAATCCATTTAAGATTTTATTATAATGATTAATAAAATGTTTGTATGTTTTAAAATTTGGTGAATATTTTGTGAATGATTCTATGATATTGATTGGAATATGAAATTTTTTATTTTGCGAGGAATGTAGCATATTTTTTTCGAAAATGGAAAGATTGTAAAAAAATACATTCTGAGAAATGGTAGCAATTTAGAATCTAGCATGTAGCAAGATTCTAAATTACTTTTGTGCCCTTTATTACTGATTATTTTCCTTATTTGAAATATTTTTCATTTGTTTATTAGTTTCACTATTTGTGATTGAAATATTTAAAAAAAAAAGTATAGCTTTGTATAGAAAATTACTATTGTATTAATACTAGACTATTCAACTTCATAAAAATCAAATAAGATTTAAATAGAGAGGGTTTTATCAAATATTCAACAAATTAGACCTCGAAGGCAATCCTATTCAAATTAAGTAACAGCACTAAAGTAATTTACGATTTCAAGATGTCATTGATCTTGTTAAAAGAAATACAACCATTATAGGATTATGAAAGTTAATTCATAGTTGAAAGTAAAAAAAAATAGGGACTTAAGACTTAAGAAGATAATGTTTGATCAATACACTGTAAATTAGTAAGCCTCCCAAAGTTGCCTATGAATTAAGCAGCACTCCGTTTTTGTTTTTTCTCTTTGTTTTTTGCAAACAAAAAACAGATTGTAACACAAACCTCACAGTTTGCGGAATTGTTTATTATTGCACTCATTGTAAATTACTTAAACACAATCTGCATGCAACAAAATGGCTGACAGCAAGCTATTGCATCATTTAAAAATACTGCGCATGAGTGATTCTGCTTTCCAGCTTCAATTAGTGGTAATTTCAAAATGATCTTATTTAAAAATACGTCTGGGACAAAATATTTCTATGGAAAATTAAATGAAAGAAGAAATCAAAAGTTAGATTAAACAGGGTTGGGATGCTTTGGTATACTGAACATAAATTTTAAAGTTCATCTTTCACTTGGTCTCGAGACAAAAGTGATCAATCTTACCCATAAAGATACACAATTTGATTGATGAAATCCAGATATTCAATGGCGCATACAGGCAAAGTCAATGAGGAATAGAAGGAAATGTGGACATCGCAAGTAGTCCTTGATCCAACAGTAGATAGGTAGTGACTGACGGAGATATTAATTTATCTTCCACATTGTTTTGAAATGCGTAAGAATAAAATAATAAAATATTTTTTTGTGTTACAATAAATACATACCTGTATTTTTCTTCCAGATGTCCTTTACACAGCAACACAAGACCAACTTTGAAGCTGAGCACTCTGATTTGCCCAGTGCGTTGGCTGTCGTACACATTGAGGAGCCAGTTGATGGCGAGGTCTAGACATAGGGGCACGTTGACCAGACTCGGGTTCTCAGCTGCGATAACTTCATAGAGAGATGTCAGAACAGTGATCATGTCAGGAATGTCTATCAGTTTGTCATTCTGGGCTCTTAGACCATGAGCATCGAATGCTTCGAGAGCTGCTGGTAGTTGAAGCATGTGCACTGGAAACAAAAATAAATTTATGGTGAAAAAAAAAAATTAACCTACTTCAAAGAGATTTATGAACCATTTTAATCCCACAGGGCCGATTATCGCCCCCAACTGGTGTATGCGAAAAATCCCACGGGGCCGATCATCGGACACAAAGTACATAAAAAAAATACAAGTTTTCATTTTGAATTTTAAAAAAAAAATATTTTTTTATGAAATATGAAAATTACTTATTATTTTAAACAACTGAGATAAAAAATTTAATATAAACTACTGTTTTTTTGCCAAAAAATGCTTGGGCTTTTTCGCACATTTTATGCAAAATATGCTGGGATTAAAAGGGTTAAGGAGCAAGCATGACAATTCTTCTTTTGGCAGTAGATTTTTTATCTGTCTTTTTTGCATTATTTTCTGGGATGTGGACTACCAGCTATCCCTCCATCTCTTTGGAGATCTGCTGGTGGTCGGCTACTTGTGGGGTAACCATGAGAAACTATAGGTGGAATTCAGGTCACATCCATTCTTTGATTCTGGTTCCATAATATCTGCCTTCTCCCTCTTACGATGTCTTATTTCTTATTCTGTCTCTAAGTGTTTTACCAGTTTTACATCGCAAGACTGTCAATTGTGATATTCTAAGGAGTGTCTTTATTTGTGTGGTATCATCTCTGGTTTTAGCATAGCGTATGCCATACTATTTAAACCTTATGCTATTAAAAATATTTTAATATTTGACAAGACAAATTGATAACTTTTTATTTTATTTTGATGCTCAATTTTCTGGATCTCTGTTGAGAAGGAACTTTAGTAATAAAATAGCTTAGGTGGACATAAATATTTGAGAAACGGGATCAATCTCTTCAATGTAAAAATTGTTACCAATATTATTTTAAAGAAGAGTAAAAAATCATCATATCACAAGACCTGTTCAATTTTGTCAATGAATGTAATGTAACATTTTTTACTTAAACAAATATGTAAAAAGTATTGATGATTGAGAGACCAAAGTATATACTTAAATGGCGTACTCGTAAAAAAAAATAACAAAGGACCATTGCGAGAGCTTTCTTGATGATATTTAATGTTAGTAAAATACTCACTGCAAAGCGCTTTTTGAACAGTTCTTAGTTTCATAGCGGTACGGTATGCTGAGAAGCGAACTTCATTGAGGTCTGCCAGGGAGTTCATTAACTCGATCATCTTTGGATGATCCCAATGGGTTGTCTCCAGTTCATGGCTGAAAAAAATTAGCACAATATGTATTATTTCTCGGTGAAACAGAAAAGAGATGGTCTATAATTGAAGCTATCGCCCGTAGAAGGGTTTATTTAAATGACCCTTCATATGACGATAGACCCATATACGGGTGATAGCTTCAATTACAGAAATAAGGATCTGAGGTTGGTGTTGTGGTCTAGTCTTCTTAAGCACTTTGGTATCTGGGGTTCCATTCATTTGAATTAATTGTTTATTTAAATTAATTGTTCATTTGAATGAATTGTTCTTCTGGCCCCTAATATACAAATTTGAAACACTTTGATAAGTGTAACAAAGCAAAGTACTCAAATCCTTATGTACTTCAGTCTACAGATATTTTTTGTATAAGTTAACATCTTTGTAGAAGTATTAAGTTTTTAATGTTTTAAGAAGTCAAATATTTGTTTTACTTGTATTGTTGGATTCGAAAAAGTTGTCAAAATATTCAAGGAATTTAACTTTAAATATTTTTCATCCAAAAATAAGGCATTTTATATAATAATTTGAATATTGACTGGATATTTTGAGTAATAAAGGAAGTCTGTCAGGTGAGTGCAAACAAAATAATGAATTTTAATTAAAAGCTTATAACGAGTGGGAACAAAATTAATAAAAAATTAATTCTTTACAATATTTGAAATAATTTAATAGGATTGAAAATAAATGAATTGATTGAAATATATTAATCCTTTCTGATTTCATAATACTTTGAAAACTTGAAAATTAAACAGAAGTCAGTGGAGTAAAGTAGCTTAGACAAGTTTATGTCCAATAATGAGACCAGCAAATAAGGCTTTAAAGCAAAACAATTTAAAAGTTATCAAGTTTACACCAATTTGTAAGTAAACTTTCTAGTTTTGTAAGCTTAAGCTTACAGAACTGGGCATTTTTTAACAAAATCAATACTGTGATAAAAGTCAAGTGGTTTAACTAGGGAAACAAATCTCATATTTAGAAACAAAAACTTTCCCTTTTTATTTCTCATTCAAATTTCAATTCTTTTCTTACACTTTTACTAATTAATTCTTTTCAATTTACAATTATACATGGTACATCTTGGGAAATTGTATAATTTCTTCCAACCAACCAGAACTTTTGTTGTATAAAGTACTAATTGGAAAACATAGTCATCAACGGCGGCACCAACAAGTACCCTAATCCCCCACTTTGTACTGTGCCTTATTAATTTGTCATGTGTAATGAAAATGAATTTAAAGAGCATAATCTGACAGACTTACTTTGTGCTAATCTCTACAAACCAATCAGAAAGATTTTTAAGACACCTTAATTGAAAACCAGACTGGAATTATTTTATAAATAAACTGGGTACTAATGGGAATTGAACCCATAACCCTTGGGTCAGAAGACAGGGGGACATGGACCAACTAGGTCACGAAGGTTGTCCAGACTTTTTCAGAATATAAAAATTCTAGGTTTGAACATTCCGTCTTGTTTTTTTTTTCACCATTAAATATAAACATTTTGAAAATATCTGAGTCAAGGTTTTGTTAAACATTTGATGAAGTTATTTTACGTTTTGATTAAGAGTTGATATAAATCAATCATTATGACTTTCTTTTATTATAATAAAATCTATCAATAATTTTGTTTTTTTTTAGCATATTGATAACCCCTTCTGAAAGATATAAATAAGCTCGAAAATTAAAAACTAGGACTGTTTAGTTTGATTGCCATTTGAAATTGAACCCCTAAACACATAAATGTTACTGAAAGTCAAGTGCTAAATTTTACAATAAAACAGTTTGCCACATTCCCTGAAAAGTTATGTTGTACAAAATAATAGTGAAAGCAGCTTCCTCTGCTGATACAAATAATGAACATGATGATAACTCACTTGATGTAGTAAGGCACTTTGTTGGGGGTGACAGCCCTCTCCCATGGGGGCTCCACAGAGCCAGCGAGGAAGCCCTGGGCTGCGGTGGCACCCCCGTCCTTGCCAAAGTCTTCCAGCTGTTTGATCCTCTCATCTGTTGCAATTTGTAGTACTTTAGCTCTGAAAATAGAATATTATTGGTTAAGACACTTCTTGAATTTATACATGGCATTTGACTTTATTCAAAAATATTTTTATTTATCTTTTTGGAAAATAATCCAATCAATCTTACAAAGGTAAAAGTATAGTATTAGTTTGTTTTCAATGAAGGTATCAAGACTTTGGTAAGAAAATAAATTACCTAAGTGAAGTATATTATACTTCCCCAAGTAAAGTATTCATTTAGCATAAATTAATGTGGAAAAACTACTGCCCCTGTTATCTGAGAGTGAACCTTTAGATATATATAACATATAGTTTATTTGCATTGGTATCAAACTGTGTAATACTCGTACATTAATTATTTAGAATCACATGAGGTATCATATGAAACAGACTTCTTCTGGAGTGCCGAGAGTGACTAATATGGAGCAGTTGAAACAATTATGTGTCTCAGTTTCTTCTCTTCGCCTCAAATTGAGAAAATAGGTTCAATTACCTGGCAGTGAGGTCATCCACAGCGGCAATAAGATGTGGCGCAACGTGCGCTCTCGCCCTCTGCAAAGCCTGTAGTTGCGCTGGGACATCGCGCATGAGAGCGCCCGTGCCGCGCGGAATGGACGCGCGCAACGCGGCGGCCTGGGCGCGAGCATCTTGCGCGTCGGTCGGTGGCGACCAGCGCGCGCGTGCTTGCTCAGCGTTCAGGACGCGAGCGCTCGCTTCTTCGATGGCTTGTTGGAACGCGCGGATTTTCTGAAAATAAAAAAAAAACAACATAAGTTATATTTTTTCTTTAAATAAAGAATTTTATTGCATCGTACAGTATTGAATTTGTATTGTTTTTCTCCATATCACTCCATGAAGTGGAAATATGGACATTGAGGAAAAAGGAAAATAAATATGTTGGATGTTTTCGGGATGTGGTGTTGACATCGAATGTTTCATATCTTATGAACTGCAATACGCACCAATGTGTTCATCCTCCAGGATCTACAGTTCAAATAAAGGCTATCAACGATATGCAGGAAAAGAATGTTCTTCGGACATGTCGTTAGAAAGAATGAAGACAGTTTGGAGAAATTGGTAAAAGTATTGAAGGGTGTCAGGTAAGAAAACAGTCTCCAGCAGGGTGGATATACTAAATCAAAGAGATGACTAGTTCCTCATTGAGTAATGCACTCATCATGACTCAAGGGAGGAGTGAAGGGGAATCATTCGCTCAGTTCCAGACCATCAGGGAACCACGACGCTCAGCCATGAGTAACACGACTAGGAAGAAAAAGAAGACAACATATTCTGCAGAGCCTATTGACGTTTGGCAATGTCTTCCAATCAACTAGAAAAATGTTTAAGGCCTTGAATGTGTAAGATACTAATTCTTTTGAGCCACCATAAAAGAAGGGCATAACAATGTGTTTGATCAAGTTTTTTTTTTCAAATAAAGACTGTTGAATATATTTGTGATTTGTAAGAATAAATTACTTATAATAATAATAGTAAATTGCTTGTAATAATAATAGCGCCATTTAGAGAGCAGACTGCCATCAAAGGTACTCTAACTACGGGAATTTACTTATTCCTATTGAAATATTAAAACTATTGCCAAAAAATTTAATTAATTTTAAAGATAGGAAGGTGGCGGCTGCGTCCATCAGATTGGTAACTTCTCCGCATTTGAATATGTTGAGAAAAACATATTTGGCAAGAAAACGGCGGAAAACGTAGCAAAGGAAGACGAACTAAAAATAAAACTTTGTATATCTTCAGATATGTGATAGTAACACATTCAGCTTTCGGAAATAAGTCCATATTATGTTTAATATACCAGAATAGTAATAAACTATAAATACTTCTTATCGTCCTTCCACTGTGCCACATAGATTGACTAACAACCGTTCAAGTAAGGAAAAAATGAGCAAAATAATTGAAACGAAAAAAAAAGAAAGAAATTGTCGGCGTACATTCCGCATATTTTTTGGGGCAGTATATGAAGGGAAAA
This sequence comes from Odontocerum albicorne, assembly GCA_949825065.1. Taxonomy (NCBI): domain Eukaryota; kingdom Metazoa; phylum Arthropoda; class Insecta; order Trichoptera; family Odontoceridae; genus Odontocerum; species Odontocerum albicorne. Next base: position 18,785,813 of record OX463849.1, on the reverse strand, counting down.
TATCGAGGTTTACGTGCGGACTTGTTTGAGTCGTAAAAAAACAGCGAAAAAGTGTGAAGTAATGGTATAGTTTCGGCGGCGCTGCGCCCCAAAATATTTAATGCTGACGTAAATATATCACCACTTAGAGGAGGCTGTGCTGGGACAGGGCTGACTGGAGGTTTTTGGGCGCAAATTTTACTTAATTTAATATCATCAAGCGCCACATAACAAGGTGAATTGTTTTATTAAAATGAAATACAATTGTGTTTATGTATCTGACACGACAAAAGAAAAACGCAAAAAAATCAGGTGAATATTGAGATTTATGCCCTTGTGACAATTAGTTATAGGCACCGTGGACTGCCGGATTATACACAATAATAAATCTATTATATTACAGACGTGAACAATAAATAAGCAAAAATAAAATCATTCACAACATTCCGCTAATCACTTAGAAGTTCAATTTCCTCCCACCACCACTCACGCTGTTATGGGGGAAAAAATACACCCCCATCCAACACGATCTACACAAGAAGATCGAAATCTACTCTATTTATTATGAGCGCGACGTCATTTAGTGACAAAGAAGGAACTGCCCATAAGGAGTGTGAAAATAATAGTAGCGACGATGGACTTAACATCCGACGTCACGGGAGAAGGAAAATGACTCGCAGCGTAGTAAATATACCTATAAAGTGGCATAAGGTCTGGAGTCTGGAGTTCAAACATTCCAGCAAGTTGTCAGTACTTTTGCAGATAAAATCGAATGTAACAAAACTATCATTTGACGCCACTAGATCGAGTAGCGAATAGCTTCAAATAATTACTTTGACAACTGATATATTTTGATGCTTCGTTAAACCCATTGTTTAATACACCTCGATTTTTTGGTTTGCTTATTAAGATTAATAATTATTTGGCGCATGAAAGGGTCGTTTTATTTTAAAACATTTAATTAATTCGGCTTTCTCTTAGTTTTGAACGATTCTTGGCATCTGCTACTTAAGCTAATGACTGGGTACGGCTCTGGATGAGGCGCAAATACGGGAGGCTCCAGAGAAAAATCGCTGTTATTTTCCTAAAGTACAAATCGACGTACCCACTTCAAAATACAGGGCCGTGCGCCGCACTGGGAGGAGTGAGTAATTACTGAAAAAGGTTTTTTTAATTATACCACCTCTCAAAATGTGGGGAACGAGAAAATATGCTTCTTTCGATGGAAAAAATGTAGTCAAGAAAAACAGAATTATATATTACTATCGCATACCTTATATGCCCTACTGAATATAAAAATAGCGAAGAAAAGTTTTGCGATTGTGGTAAAAAAAAATATTGCTGCCCATCACTTTAGATCCCCTACGTAACTAAAGAACGATAGTTTGTTATATTGAAAAAGAGTTTTAATTTATTTGTTTAGTTCATACCTGTAAAACAAGTATGACAGGTGAGTTCCTTAACCCAGTCTTTCCCCTCAATCAATCCACTCAGCTGTCTTTCGCAGTATATCTTGGTCGCCCAATTGGGTTTATTTGTGTATTAGTTGCTAAACACTCGTTTTGGCAGACGATCTGGGATGATTCTCAATATAAAAAAACCCAGCCATCGCAGCTGAGGTCATTCAGTACAATAAAATAAAGGTTCTGCGAGTCTTTTTAGGGTATCACCTACTGAGTCCTTTTTATTGAATCTTTTCGTGTATATATATAGTAATTTATTTAAAAAAAATTGTTTACAGAAATTGTCTACAGCTGTAATTGTAACAAATCGATTTTCGCAGTTTGACGTTCAACGGAAACATTTGATTTTTACCGATTTATGTGTATACACCTAGTATTGGGATAGGATGAGAGGATAGAGCGCTAAACTTTCCTATAACGACATAATTCTTTCACCTCCCCGCATCCATACATCTTCTTAGACAGCTCCTTCTGTTTCTATTACTTCTTACCTTTCCTTCTTTCAAAGTTTCATTAACTTGGTCTAATCATACTTTTGTCGGTCGTCCTCTACCACGACTCAAACTTATGCTTGCATTATAAATTCGTTTAGTCATTCTTTCGTCACTTACCCGTTCAACATGTCAAAACCATCTCAACGTATTCTTTTTATCCTACTTAACACATCAGTTTTAAGCTCATATTCATCCTTAAAATTATACTTTATCTGTTATACTTGTTATTTCTGTCTCAGTGCTTGCATCGACATAACACATATGCATTCGTCTCAGTGCTTGCATTTCTACTGCATTTATTCGGCTCCATTAATTCATTTTGCACATTCACGTTTCTCCCACGTACGTACTCAACATACTGGTATCAATGTTGGCTATAATACGCTGTTGAGAACCTTAGAAGATCTTGAATTTTAGTCATTTTAGAAGATCTTGATATTACTTGGTTCGAATATAGGTCTTTAAGTGTCCTATTATTTTTATATATTTTATACAACATTTTTTTTCTAAAAACGTGAATGAGAAGACAGAATTGACTTAAATAACAAATAAATAAATTGAACATTTTGTTATAACACGTTTTACATATCACATCAGCTCTTTTAATTACGGGATGGACTAATTTAAAATTTCTTACTGTAATCTAATAAATAGAACAAAATATTTATTAAACAAAACAATTATATAAAAATGTTCAAAATGTCAACGTTGTCAGTTATATTATCAAACCTTCATATATTTTGACATCGTGTATTTTATTGTATAATATATCTTAAAAACGCAAAAAAGAAAAGATTGATTTTTTTCCATCAGCAATATGACTGATGAAAAAATACGGTCTTAAAATTAAGCCGGAGAATAATGCCTCGAGCTAGGTCTTAATTTTAAGGTTAAACGCGCTTTAACGCAGAAAAATGAACAGAATAATGGGGTGCGTTGAGCGCTGATCTTGTACACCTACAACATTATAAATTGCAAAAGGGTAAAGAGGGGAACGACTTTTCTATGGCTTGTATACTTACGAAAATTACCCATGTTTAAAATGTGTATTCTTGAAAAACATAATGATAACTAAAACAAACATTCGAACCGGACAGTATCAAAATCAGTTCAAATGATAGTCCACTGCAAGGACTCAAAAATATTAAATTTTGTTTTAGTGCAGTAGCGTTTCCTCGTTCCCCCAATAACCTTCTTTTCAATATCTCCTAGCCGCAGATGAAATTGTTATATTTGCTATATTTAAATCGTCTAATAATTCCTATCTTACAATTCTGTATTTATTTTCTATGTATAACATTCACCCAACTTAGGAAACAAAATATTTCTACAATTTTTCTAGTTTGTCGAAAGATATTACTGTTTGGTAAATAATCCCATGAAATTATACATTGTACAATGAAGTTTTTAAATAATAAATAAATAATTTAGTAAAAACTAATAGAGTAACGTTAATAATATTTGATTCTTGAATAAAATTAACTTTTAAGCTTTTTAGTTGTAAGAATTGTTATCTAGTTATAAGTTACAATAGTATCTAGGTGTTAACTATTTCTAAGAAATGAAATATTAAGATTATTAAAAATAAAATTATATGCAAGGAATTACAATTAAATTAGTTAATAGTTATAATATATAAATATACATCGACTGCAAGGCCAAATCGCTATGCACGGAAGACAATGTGTTTAGTGGGATCAGAAGGGTGTTATCTATTATGAGCTGCTAAAACCTGGCGAAACCGTTAATACTGAACGCTACCGACAACAAATGATGGATTTGAACCAAGCATTGCGTGAAAAACGACCAGAATATCAAAAGAGACAACACAAAGTGATTTTGCTTCATGATAATGCACCATCGCACACAGCAAAAACCGGTCAAGGAAACGATTGAGGCGTTTAGTTGGCAAATTCTTTCGCATGCAGCTTACTCACCAGACTTGGCTCCATCCGATTACTACTTATTTGCATCGATGGGACACGCACTTGCTGAGCAGCGCTTCACTTACGAAAATGGCTCGATGATTGGTTTGCCTCAAAAGAGCAACATATTTTTTGGCGTGGCATCCACAAATAGCCACAGAGATTGGAAAAAATACGTAGCTAGCGATGGGCAATACTTTGAATAAAATATTTTTTACCATTTTCATACAATAAATGTGTATTTTCTATAAAAAAAATCCGGTTTCATATTTACAGTCCTATGTACATATGTGCGGTATATCCTTTGGCAAATGTTTGTGTTATTTATATTGTAGATTACTTTAAATAAAAGCTTTTGTCCACAGACGCACAGTTAATTTATTAAAGAAAAATATCGGATTAATTTGAAATAAAATTTATTATCATTCAACATTTTTTCATGATAAGGCATAGCAAAAAATGACATTTTATGAATAAGTCTGGTTTCAAAAGCATTAAAAATAAACTTCATCGCATTTCAGTCGACTGATATTAATTACACTATTACATAATACGACATCTTCTCATATCTCGTCAATTTCTAGCTAACCTGTTCTTGGTATCAATTTAATGCTTAGCAGATTATAATTCAGCACACATATTGCAAATCTAATGTAATCTGACAGATAATATTTTCATTTGGATCGGCACGCAGCAGTGGGATAACATTTCCAAGTATTATAAAAAAAATATATAATATATTGATGGATTTATTTTACGAAACAGTTACTGCATGTCAAGGTATACATAATTTGATTTTACTGGGAAAATTTTGATTAAGACACTTATAGTATTATTTATAGATTAATTTATTGAATTGTCTTCTTCCTGGCACTGTCCCAACTCATTGCCTAGGTAGGCTGTTGGGGTCGGCTCTTCTCGTTCTCAGGCTGTATGTTCATCGGTTCTGGGTGTCGCTTTCATCTAGGTCGTTTCTCTGCAGGATTTTGGAGCATTGAGGTATCCAGGAGTTCTTTGGTCTTCCTCTGGACGGCTGTCGAGGAAGATCCACAGACATTGCCTGATTTACCGTATGGTCTGGTGGTCTCCGTCTTATGTACCCGTACCATCTCAGCTGTCGCTCTTCCAGATTACCGAACGTGAATAATATATTACCGCACCGCATAAACAACAATACTCACATCGTTTAGGCCTCGGCCACACAGGTAGGAGCCTAGCTTGGTGCTTAGAGCTACGCTGCGAGCTAGGTGACATATCCTAGCGAACCAACGCACCCCATACTATCGCAATGGTCACACTGCACGCTTCGCGCCATGCTACGTGACTAATATAGTCACTTAGTCTATTAGTCATGTAGCACCTATCTTAGCACTAAGCGAAGCACTTCGGTTTGGCTTTAGCCTTAGTGATTGCGAGTAACGTTGTTAAACGAATTCATTAATCATGTTGGAACCGTCTTTTTTATATTTTTTTAGTTATCATCGGGAACTGAACCCGAAATCCTCGGATGGAAGAACAGCGTCTTATCAAAACTATTATCAGATCAACTCAAAATAATGTGACTTAAGTTTTCATAACAATAAAATATTACCTAAAACCAGTTAAAATCAATTATTATTTTTAATTCATTATAACTATGAACTAATTTAATTTTAATTCCTTGCATATACTCGTAATTCAATTGAGCCAAGAGCAAGAATGACGAATATTTTTAAATTTTAAAATCAATAAAAAAAGCATTTAATATATAAAGTCATTGTAATTTATTAGTACAACAGTGTTGGACTAAACACATTACAATGCCTTGAAACACATTACAATGCCTTGAAACACATTACAATGCCAGTGTTAATGCCTTAACTTTAAATAATATACGAGTATGTAATATTTAAATTAAACTATACAAATAAAATAACTACACCTATCAAAAATTTTCATTCACTGAAATAAACGAGAAAATATATTAAATACTGGATTATAAAGCCTACACCGAATTTCATAAATGGACTTAAAAGTAGTTTTTGAAAATTCATCATAACCATATTACAGTGTAAAGTTATGAACTCATTTGGATAAAATTAATATGAGGATTACATTTATCCCAATGCACGAGCAGAGAGAGGGAAAGCTCGAGGATAATGCACGAGCAGAGAGAGGGAAAGCTCGAGGATAATAAACGTGGGAATTTTCTTGCGATATTATTCAACAAATAATTCTTGGATCAACAAGCCACTCTGGCAAATATCAACAGAGAGAGAGAGAGAAGAAGATGAAGACAAACAAAATCGAACAACAGCAAACTAACGTAAGATTAACTAAAAGCAAACATGTCGCCGATAATACGTTCATTGAACTTGAGCGAACACTGAACAAGCAAAGTAAATGTAACGCTACTAGAAGTTTTGTTTAAGACCAAAACAATACACGGACCTTTAACATACTTAAGCACTTTCTTAGATAAACAAACGATGTGATGCATAATGGAGGCATTCTGAAAGGTTTTTGTTTAAAACGTGTTGAAAGCATAACCATTAATGGCACAAAACACGTCAATACCACTGGATCTGGATTTCAATGACACCATTACTCGCATTTAAAGGAATGTTAGTTTTAATAACATGCCCATATCGTGATGATAGAAGTTTTTTAAAATTTATTTATTATTTATTTATTCGTATGTTAACCATTAACACCAGAATACTCGCTTATCATAGATTTTCATACGCTATTATTTTTTTTGGTTACTATTAGGAATCAAACACGAATCCCCCGGGTGAAAGCTCATAGGCGTTCAATATAGCACAACCTGGTGAGTTAATTGTCATGTGGCATTTTTTTAACCGACCAGAAAGGAGTTAAACAGACCTAAAGTGAGATTGAAAACTTATTATTAAATCTGGGTACCAACAGGATTTGAAGACGCAATCCCGGGATTGGAAGACAAGTGTCGCATCACGCATTTCAAAATTTCAATAAGTATAAATATTTAATATGTCGCAACGGGTAATTATCACCCGTATAATCGACCCTCCACTAAAAATATTACAAAATGAATATTTCAATAAACTTTTAAAAGTATTTATAAAATTGTTAGCAATGTCATATAGCAATATCATGGTGCAAAATCATCAAGAGATACAAGTGTATACAAGAATAGTGGATCGTCATGAACTCATTTCCTGTGGAATGCTGGTGGATAATTAATGATTTAGACTTGGCCTCTAATAAAATTTAATACGACACAGGATTGACGCTGAGCTCAAATACTAATAGGAAAAAATAAAATTATAAAAGAGCTTCAACAGAGTTCAAACCAAAAAGGAAGGTTCAATAGCCTTAGAATTTTTCAAATATCCAGCAACACAACACGTTTAAGGGAAAATGTGAAGTGTTAACCCAGATATGGGCTATTTATTCTGATATAGGATCCTTAAACGGACCATATTTCCGTCAATTTAACCTTTGGCATCCTAGACTCAAATAAAAAAGAGAGGATAATAGTTAAAAGTACTGTATTAGGTTAGATCTTAAAAAATACACATATAGTATATGATACATTCTGGATTATGTTAAGAACAGTGTTATCAGTAAAATCTATTAATTAAAACTTTCCATCTACATAAATTCATAACATCGTGTCATCTTCCTGTCCGGGCAGGTAGAGAGGATAGAGCACCAAACTTTCCTATCACGATGTACTTTCTTCGTTTTCTCAATATCCATACATCTATCAAACAATTCGACTTCGATTTCTATTACTTCATTACCTTACATAATTTCAAAATTTGATCTTATCATATTTTTCTTTTACAAGATATCAAAACCACCAGAGAGAGCTCCTTTTCATCCTCATTAAAACATTGATTTTCCATTCATTATCACCCTTGATTACTAAATTCTTTTTCATCTACTATTAAACTAATGTTTTTTTTAATTGTTGGAACTGTTGTAGGAGTTTTATTGTGTAAGGTGCCCTGAAAGTGAGTCTTATGGTGATAAAAGCCTTGATAAATCTTGACCTGTAATATATTATGGCACTCGAAGCTAGGGAAACGTGCTACATGAATATCGTCCGGGAATCAAACTGTAAGCCGTCTCGTTGAGACAGTTAACCAAGATCATCCTTGGTTGTAACGCTACTGATGATGAGAATATCCTAAAATGTACTAAGACATACGTAACACATGCCATCACGCCATTTCCCTGTCAGAGAAGGTAGATAAGAAAAAGCGCCAGACTTTCCTATGTCGACACACATCCTTAGCCTCTTCTACATCAATACACCTTCTCATACGACTTCTACGATATATCTGATTCTTCTCTTACGTTTCCTTCATTCGAAATATCATTGGCTTGATTGTCACACTGCAAATTTTAGTGTAAAGAAAACAGAAAACAAATGAGATAGAAAATATACCATGAATATTATTCCCCTAAAAAGAAATGCAAACATTTAGTGAGGAAAATAATGTTTAGCCGAGGGCCCATCAAGCGTTTTCGAAGAGGTGATTGGCAAGTCCATAATGAAATTTGTGGGGTTGTTTAAGCGAATTCCATTTTGTTTCGGCATAAAACTGTCTCAAGTTGGCTTTACCGCAAATTACGATTTTGGGCTGTTCACATTTTTGCGATTATTGAGGATAGAAAGGAGGAAGCATTCATCCATAGTGTAATGGTTACGCATTTATTGAAACAATACGCTGTTTTGGTCTAATAATGAGACAGTTTAACTGAAAATGAAAACTATTTGGACTGTTTTTTTCCCTTTTGAAATTGATTTCCAATATTTATTTTTGTTTTTCTCTGACAGTAGTTTTAAAATGAACTTGAATTAAATCAAGACTGTAATGAACGCATTGAAATATATAGAACAGAGTCTAGCAAAAACGTGGAACGAAGAGTTGAGACGACATCCGTGGGCCAGTTGGTAAGACTGGGATGTACGGGTTCCAGTCTAGTTTTCAATTAAGGCCTCTTTAAAATATTTCTGGTAGACTTATCAACATGTTGTCCTGTAAACAACCACTGTTTAATACAATATAATACTATTTATAACATGCATATATACCATTACGCCTATTCCTGTAGGGGTAGGCAGAGAGGACATATCGTCAGATTTTCCTATTTCGACACACATCTTTCTCTTCTAATACATCCATACACCTTCTTAGACAGTTCATCCAATTTATCTTACTTTATATTCTCCCTTCTTTCAAAATATCATTCACTTGATCCAACCATACGTTCTTTGGTCTCCCTCAAGCACGCCTTTCATTCTCATTTGAACGGTGTATTTGTTTTGTTAGTATTTATTCATTCATTCGTTCCATGTTACATCAGCCGTAACTCTACATTCATCCCTAATCACTTCGTTCCGTATCCTATCATATATTGTTATCCCTTGCATTATTTTCAGTGCAAGAATTTCTACAGCATTTATTCGGTTCTTTTCTGTCCTTTCCATTCCTATATATTTATTGTTAGTATTAAAATACTGTTGTGGTGCAACATGTTAGCAGATTTTTATATTGTCCGACTCAGTAGATAACTTTTTGTGCCCCTTTGGTATTGTTTCCTATTGCTTCACATATTTCGACTTCTCTCTTAACTTTTTCATAAACTGAAAAATACTAACCTAAACAGCATAATTCTTCAACTTGCTCCTTTTTTTATCGATCATCCATATATTGCATAATCTTTCTTTTCAAACTTTTTTATCACCACGACTTTGGATTTCTAACATTTATAGCATAGTATCTGATTTGATGACCAGGGACAGGCAGAAGATCGATGATCTAGAAATGTTCGAGGGATGCTCAGGAGTCTCTGAACTGCAAGACTAGCTAACTCCATTATTGAGAAATTGGGTATTCTTGATCGACTATGAACGATTTGTTTTAGACAGATCGTTCGATTATTCGGGTATATTTGAAAGGCGATATGACAAAAATATGTACAGACGACTGTGGTACCATTGAAGGTCAAATAAATAAGGTATATCATATATTAGATTGACGGATTAAGTAAAGACCGTTACAGATCTACAATTACCAAATACCTTTAATTTAGCAGAATGCCGAATTAGGAGCGCCCAGACTTTTAGAATATATCAAATCAGCCTCTTGAAAAAACGTAAAACAAAAGTCGAATACGACCTCCGTGACTTAGTCAGTACGATACCTGTCTTCCAATCCGGTGGTTGTGGGCTACACTCCCAATGGTACCCGAAAAAATAAATAAAAAGGGATCTTTTCTGGTCATTCTTAAGGCCTAATTTTCTTGTTGATTGGAAGAGATTGCCACATGGAAATACGGCTGCCAGGTTGTATTGTATACAACGAATCTGTATATGAACATCCCAAGTGGGCCACGATCCTTAGCATTGTGGTGTTAACGAAGAATAATTATTTATGAATGAAACGAATAATAGTTTTTGGTAGTTGGAATTTTTAAGTCGTTTATAAAAGACATTCTGTGTCGTTAGAAACCAATTAAATAATGTTATAAATTTTCAAATAAGTAACCGCCGTCTCTTTAAAGAGGAGAATAAATCACAGGAAAACATATTAATCACGACTTCGTTTTAATAATGTGAAGCAACTTCAGTAAATAAATATCATTTAAGAAGACAGGGGTCTGAATTTTACATTCGCGTTTCGCTTCGTTCAAAATGAAAAAAAATAAGAACAATACAAAATATGAATAAATAAAAACGCTTCATAAATAACGATTTTAGCAAAAACAAACGTGCAAGGATGAGCAACAGTAAACACATGGAAGTATAATATATCCGCAAATAAGATCCATTTCACGAAAAAAAAATTGATTTATTAAAAATTTCATAAACGAATATTAAGAATACCTGGCGGGGTTTACCAGCCAGAAAGGTTCTAGTGCAAACCAGACTAGAACCCTTTTTGAAAAAATGGGTATCAACGGGAATCGAACCCACAATCCACAACAAGGTGTTGCAAGACAGGTGAACGCACGAACTAGGCCACGGAGGTCGTCTGACAGTTGCAAGAGTCAATTCGAGATTAATGCGTTTGTTAGTGTATACTTTATTGTATAATATATAATTTGGGGGGTTTATTGCCAAAAACAATATATTTCAATCAACCAAGAAATTGTTAAACAATTTAGTTTCCAATGTTGGGTGAAAGAATAATGAAATTTCGGAGAAGTGGTTGATCACGGGGACAGTTGAAGGAAAACGACCAAGACAAAGGTACCCTAAAAAAAGAAAGGACCAAATAGAGAAGTTAACAGTATCCTCATTAAACGTAGCATTCAACATAGACCAGGACTGGAAAGGATGGAGATAGGTGGTGCACAAAGTTCCAGACATGACAGAGGATCACGATGCTCAGCCATTCATCCATTCTTTTGGATATCTTCCAAGGTTCGAGCTAGCAGAGGATTCTGTATTTATCACGACGCTCAGCATTGAGCACGTGACGAAGAAGTTGGGTGAAAAATTATGTTACGTGTTCTCAAATATTTCGAAAGAGGTAAAATGTGGGTTGGATCTTTCTTGTATATTAACTTCTGTATAATATTTCATACGGTGGCGTGAAGGCGCGTGACGGGTAATCCCGTGCCGCACTGGGTTTTGCATTGAAAATGACGGCTGGGTATTTTCTACCCGTTGGAAATGGAAATAAATATGTGTTACAGCCAACACGCCGGTGGGTTATTCAAAGAAATGCCCCGCAGACGTGTTGGGTATTAGCGAAATAAATTCCAATGATCGAACAAACATTGGAAAGCACCCAGCGCCGTCTCGTGGGGCGCGGAGCTTTTCCCTTAAATGGGGCGCTGCTGCGCCTTGTGGAGGAATTAAAATTCACTTTCTGTCGGGTTGCCTGTGCCGCAAAATGTACGATTTTTTCTCGGAAATATTTTTTTTACATTTTGATTTAAGGGCTGTATATAATCTAGCATGTTGGCGTTTTTTCTCTCTTGGTCAAAATAGTATTTCGCACGTTGTTTTTCTTACTACTTCCCATGAAGATTTTGTTTTTTTTTTCAGTACAGAGGTAAAAAAGGCAATTAGCCTGATATACGTTGTACGTAGTGTTCCCAACTGTCCGGTTTTTGATATTATGTCCGGTTTCCGAGCAATAAAGTTCGTCCAGACATTTTCTTTTCTAATTCTCATTCAATTCAAAACAAATTTTGTTATTGATTTCAAAATCATCTAATACTAGCCTGTCCTCGTGTGTTTTAACATTTAGGGTGGCGAACTGTCAGTTATTTTCCTACTCCAGTGGTTCTTAATACAAAGACTCGATTACTAGGGACAAAATCAATATTGTTTCTCGACCACGCTCCTCAACATATCCGTATCATCAATTAGGATATGTTGAAGGGTACCAGTCGAATGAATGAATATTTTTTTTCATCGAAGGTTTCAACTTTACCTGTGTGGATTCCATATTAGAATATTTAATAATAATTACTTTGGAACAACAAACTTATTTATTATTAAATATTCGAATACCTTCCTGGTTGGAAAACATTGTCACATGAACACAAACCAATCAGGTTTTACTGTATGCAACGAAAATGTAGTAAAAAATAATTAAATGATTGACTTCAAATTTTGTCTGTTTGCATTCAAATCCTTTAATGGTATGTCTCCATTGTATCTTTTGAATCTGTGTCTGAGAGATGGAGCAAAACTGAGAGTTCGATTTTATCTACATTGAATCAATTGATTGCTTCAAATCAATCCAGTAGGGCGGGGTATTATGACAAGACTTTTGCCATCGCTGGTCCTGTATCGTGGAATAGTCTGCCTCAAAGTATTCGAGATATGGATGGCGCATGTAGCTTTAGGAAGCATTTGAAGATAACTCTTTTTAGAAGGTCTAATCAAACCTAAAAATTCGAAACTTATTATTAAAAATGAACACTACATACTCGTACATCCACCTAAAGCCGAACGCATTACTATCATATATCAAAAGATCTACAAAGGTTTCTTTGTAGTTCATCTTCCCTTGGTAAGTTTTCTGCGTTTTTTTTAACCAAATATGTTGTTCTAAACATATGCAGGGAAATTCCTAATCTAATGATCAGAGCCATCACCTTCCTGTCCTTACACTCAAAATGTTTTTTTTGTACTAAACTATTTAGAGAGATCCACTATCATTAAATCTGTCAATAATAGTGGGTCTCTCTAAATAGTTTGCGCTGTTTTTTAAACGGCGCTATATAAATAATATTTTTGCAATATTAACATTATGTAATACACACATACATACCATTACGCCATCTCCCTGTCGGGGTAGGCGAAGAGGACGGACCGCCAGACTTTCCTAACTCGACACGCTTATTTAGCCTCATCCAAATCCATAGACCTTCTCACACAACTTCGACGATGTTTTTTATTTTTCTTCCACGTTTCTTTCATTCAAAATATCATTCCCCTGATTCAACTATACTTTCCTTGGTCTTTCTCTCCCATGTCTTCTAGTGATATTTGCACTATATATTTGTTTTGTTAGTCTTTCTTTTTTCATTCGTTCCACTTGCCCAAACAATCTCAGCGTACTTTTCTTCATCTTACTAAATACATCAAGCCTTAAGGTCATTATTATGTTAATAAAAAAAATTATTTAAAAAAAAAAAGTTAATTCGTTTATATTTCCATCCTTAAATACGTTCTTGCAATTAAAATTTGAATAGTTTTAATGGAAAGTAGCAATTTAGCACAACAACCAAACATAGGAAGTTTTGAAATATGACTAGACAGGCTCAAATACACTTAGAAAGGTGAGATAATTCTCGAGTCCTGGTTCATAGTTAACCCCTTAAGATTCGATCAAAATCAAGACAACCTTTCATAGTGCCCGGCTGGTTTTTGAGGAATTCTTATTCTTTTGCAAGGTTTATTAAAATTGCTATATCTAAGTTAATATTAATACTATTGTAATGAAACTTTGTGCACTTATTTAAAATATTTTAATAATTAAGTATGGTCATTCTGCCAATATTTTCTTTTGTGGAGAGCTATTGTAGCTCCATCCCACTCCTTACACATGTACCAGGTCTCACTTCTCTTCTTATGCTTAGCACATACTTTGCAAGTTCTGTAGGGGGTATCCTTTTTGGTCAGTTGATGCAATTCATAACACATGTTAAGAAAAAAATCTTTTATAACCTGTCTGTAAGATTCTGCTAATGCCTTATTTTATTTGGACCCGGAGACTGTAGTTGGTCTCCATATTAATATGTCAAAACCTTTAAGATCTGATACTTCACTACACACTGATGAAGCAACGACATAATCTCCATCATAAATCAATCCACGCATATTTTCGCTATTAAGAGTATAATTGTCCACGTTAGAAATCAGAAATAAGGAGACTATATATATTTTAAAGGTTTATAAAAAATATTAGCTAGTAATATGTCTAGAAATATGTAATTTTTTATCTAGTAATATGTCATTAGCTAGTAATATGTCATTTTTTGAAAGATGTATCGATCACGTTAAAACACGGGACCGGGACTCGACGAGAACACTCAAATCTACGAGAAGTTAAAACACGGGATCGGGATACAAAGTGTTAACAAATATAATATATTGTAGATAGCAAGAGGTGTTCACAAACGCATTAACAGAAAGTAATAACCAGCATCTATTGGAACTGAATGGAGTAAAGGAATGTATTATACATTACACATTGTGGCGTTAAAGGCTTGCACAACTATCTGTAATTGAATATCGTGAAACAAGATTAGATCTTTACAGATCATTGTTGAAAGGAGACAACAGACACTACTATACCCATGTTATGATTTGGCATTCTGGTACAGTGATATCTCAACAGTTCATGCATTCATTCGTATAGTACGGGTACACCTCAAAACATCTGAACTGACGTTGTAAACATATTGCAAAGTGTGGGTGGAAGACAGAATTGCTTTCGGCCTTATTAATTATATTATTTTACACTTTCGTTATATACAGTATAAACTGGCGAACTTATTGCCATGCGGCAATTTCTTTCAACCAATTTAGTTTTTTTTAAAGAGTTCTAGTCTGGTTTTCATTTAAGGTTAGTTCAACGTATTTCTGGTTGGTTTGAAAAGATTGTCTCTTGGCAATAAGTCCACTAAAAAAAAGTAAACTTAACTTACGTTATTATACGTTGGGTCTTAAGTTTCTTAATAGTTTTGATGTGGAAGTAATTTGAAAATATTAAGGTAAAAACATAAATTACTTTTACGACTTTTCTTGTTGTTGAGAGCTGAAGTGCGAATAGGTTTAAATACTTATTAAGTTGTAAGAATAACTTTACCTCTAAATCGATGTTACGGACAAGAAATTTCATAAAAACGATTGTGTGAATAAACGTGTGCAAAAAAGTATGGCTTCTTACTTTCATAGTAACATACATATTATATATACATACCATCAAGCCGATTCCCTGCTGGGATAGGCTGAGAAGACAGAACACCAAACTTTCCTATCTCGACACACATATTTCACATCTATACACCTTCTCATACAGTTCCTATGATATCTTTTACTTCTCACTTTTCCTTCTTTAAAAATATCATTCATTTGATTCAACCATACATTCTTTGATTTTCCTCTACCACACCTTCCATTCACATTTGCAATATATATTTGTTTTCTTTGTCATTCTTCTTTAATTCGTTTCACGTGTCCAAACCATCTCAGCGTGCTTTTCTTCTTCTTACTCAACACATCCAAATTATCATAATTGTCCATATTTTATCCAAAGGTAGAACATTTACCAAAAATATATATAATGCCAATTTAATGAAGACTCAGCACCTAATAATAACAATAATAATAAAAGGATAATTTATAAAGTGCCGTTTAGAGAGCACACTCTCCTCAAGGGCGCTCTAAATCAGGATTCAAACCCACTATTAGGGACAGGTTTAAAATATTACAAAATAAATATATACACACATAAGTTGAGGATAAGGATAGGAAGGTAGTGGTTGCGGTCATTAGATCAGGTAATTTATCGCATCTGCGTATGTTCAGAAAAAACATATTTACATATAAATAGTCGTACGTAAGCAACGGAATCGAAGTTACATAGTATAATGTATAATATACATCATATTATGATCATATTATGATCAGCTATCACCCGTTATACACAATGTTGTTGAAGCTACTTTTATAAAGTAGGATTATTACAGCTATTTTCAATCTAAAATAGAATGCTACTCAAACATTCTAAGAAAAAAGTATGAATGGCGCTATTTTACAGCTACTCTAGGACAAGTACGCTGATAACTTAATGTTACACTTAGAAATACTTCTCTTGTCTTGTGATTGCTAAGTTTAAGTTAAAAGTTCAAATTTTAAAGATTAAATGAAAATATATGACTGTATTACACGTTCATTTTATACCATATATCCTGACGGACTTATTGTAATTTGGCAGGTCAGCCAACGAACCACAAATGTAAATATTTATTATTTGAGCACATACCCATGGCGTAAAATAAACATTTTCAACAATCGAGAAAAAGGTTGCGCCAAATGCCACGCTTTGAAAAGACAACTAAAATAAAACAATATTCGTGCACGCGGGATTCGAACACACGACCTTCTTCTTACCGGAAAACTTTTCGAATTAACTAATCAACCAAGCGCAACATTTTCTCGGTTATTGAAAATAACCACAAAATGTTGTGTTGTACTCGTATTAAGGTTCCGTATTATACAGTACAACCTGGTGGGTTTATTGCCATGTGGGAATCATTTTCAATCAACTAACACTGTTTTAGAGGTCCGACGTGAAAACCAGACTGGAACCCTTTTTTAAAAAAATCTGGCCATCGAACTCAACCCGCGGGCTGAAAGAAAGGATTCTTATCAACTAGGCCTCGGAGGTGTTGGAGAAATATGTTTAAATGCTATTGATAACTAAACCTGAGTGTATTATACACGTTCTTCAACGGGTCACAAGATCGTGAAATAAATTAAAAAAAATATTTATCAAATAACATATTTCGATAAAAAATATTCAAGAAACAGATATACATTTCTTTGTATTATTGGGCCACACCGTTGTCTAATGCCAGACTGTCTCATTAAATGACAAAACGGTTCAATCAAAGAACAAGAATCTGACAGGCAGGCGGAGTGAAGGCAGGCGCTGGGCGCAGGGGTCCGCAGTTCACAATCCACGCCCGCCAATTGCATTATTCAAGAGACCTTTTCTATTCGCTGCTTCCGTCAGGAGGTAGACAGGAGACGGGGGCTGGCGATAGGGGGTGGCGCCAATAACGCCCTATTTATTCTCAGAAGATTATCGACAACCTCCGTGGCCTAGTTGGTAAGATACTTGATTTTAAAGCGGACGTTCGATTCCCGATGGTATCGAAAAAAATCACAGTCAGGTAAAAGATTTAATCTGGTAAATACGTCTGCAAGTTGCCTTTTCATGGGTTTCCAATAGGCGCAATGATGAACCAAGAGATCCGTGTCTACTCCAATGTTTTTAAACCCCAGAGTTCAATTACTCTGCCGAAGATAATATTGTCTCTCGGCCATTTAAATTAGAAATATAAAAAATAATGATAAGATAACGCACAAATATGAACTTACAACCCTCGATTCACTGCCAGCGAAAACAGAGAAACCAAATCACAACAAAAAAAATAACGAACATTTTTGACATATCAAATAAATCAGAATCAACAATTGGTAAAAAAAGTATCAACATATATTTTCACGTTAATATGCCTCACAAAGATACAAGCAACAGCCTAGTTTACTGGTGTCACGACAAATTGGTGACAACAAACTCGGATCGGATTGTTTTTTATATACTATGATTACATACATAAAAAGATTACATACGTAAATAAATAAATAAAAAAGAAACAAATGACCAGACACTCGTATAAATGGCCTTCTGTGTTTCTCGCCCACATTGCACTTAAGATTGGGCAGCCCGGCCCTGTCAGCAGACGGCAGATATCAGATAAGTCGCGCCAGACCGTGTCGTTTACACAACTCTATATGACTGGTCGGTCTGTAGAGACAAATCGTGACACATTGCTACTCGCGGCTGTTGTACATTCGCGGCAATTTGGTATTGCACTAGTCACGACGATACTGTTTGTGAGCTGATGTGATACTTAAGGAAGATATTTAATGAAAAAAAAAATAACGCATGAAAAAAAAATGTTCAAGCGTTGCAAGCTCAGATTTTATTGACACTTGGAATAATTCTTTGTAATATTTTAAATTTGATTTTTTTTAGTAAACTTTTAAATATTACTAAAATTTTGAAAAAAAAATCTTATACACTTGTGTTCATTTTAACTGAAACAATATAGCTTTTGACTGGAAATTGTATTTTTTTAAATATCATTTTTCATGTTAAGTGTCTAATTTTCACTATTTCATTTGACGTGAAAATAATTTAAAAAATGTTTATCTTTAAGTGTTAAAATTCCAAACTCCGTTTTGTTATATTTATTTATAGTTGTATAATGCCGAAATTTCAAACTCCATTTTGTTATATTTATTTATAGAGCTGTATAATTCCGAAAATATTCAATGGGTGAACGGAAAAAAAGAAAACAGATACACGCGGAGCTTGTGATTACATTTTTATTGTTAGTGGATATTTTTTTCAATCACTAACCTTCTAACTGTGTTACGATGTGTTTTGTCATAAAAATACGTTATGAAAATCTGGGTGATGAGTGACAAAAAATAACAAAACAAAATTAAATAATTTATGTTATTTAAAAAAATATATACTTTTCTAAAACTGTGTTTAATTAATAATGTTCTATCTCAACATATCTATGAAATACCAATTAAAAATATTATGAAAAAAAAATCATATTTAATAAAAATATAATATGAAGACCTTCGTGGTCTAGTTAGTAAGTCGTCTGTCTTAAAAAAACGGAAGTTATATATTCGATTCTCGTGCTAACCCTATTTATTTAAAAAAAGGTTCAAGTCTGGTTTTCATTTAAGGCTTCTTTTACATATTTCTGGGTAGTTGGAAGACATTGGCATATGGTCCCGTAAGGTTGTGTTGAATATAACGGAAGCGTAATGCAATAATACAATGAAATTAGTACAAACTAAAATTTTCTGCTATGAACAAAATAGCAATAGAAATAAAAACTGTTGTGCCTTCTATAGTAGATGTAAGTATGTAAAGAATTGTGATTCGATTGATATTCCAGAAAATATAAGAAACAGAATTAGAAGTCTATACAATTAAATATGGCAATGAGTGCGGGAAGTTATTGAAATAATAACAGACCGAAACATGTAAACATTGCATTTCAAATTTCAATGACGGTAATAAAAGTTTCGAACTGCAAATTTTCATTTGTGTTATTCACGGGACAGGGTTTCGAAATGTTTTCCCCCCTCACAGTCCAAACCAAACGACTGGCAGACACGAAACTATTATAATAAATGTTCGTGTTTTGTAAACAAATAAACGGCCCTTTTGATGGGAGAGTTCTCTCAGTTCTCATTTTACAATGAACTAAAAACGAGCAAAGCAGTAGTAATACGGCGGGGCATGCAGGGCTATTTGTGAACTAAGTATAATATAATAGTTTCATTCGGGTATCACGAGATCACTATACAAAATAGATAGCTGGCTGCATATGAATGGTTTAGATTTTTCTCCGTATAACACTGTAATTTATTAATTTTCTTTACTATTGTATTTTGCAGGTGAATTGTTAAACAGGTACCATGAAAATAAGTATAGTAAAATGAAGCGTATATGTGAGGGTATAATAAATAAAAAATTAAAGCGATTATAATAAAACTTTATAAAGACTAAACCGCTGTTGAAATGCGTGTACTGAGAAAAATACATGGGGAGACAATGTATGACAGAATACGGAATGAATATAAACTTAAAGCTGCTATGTTGAGTAAGATGAAGAAGATCACTTTAAGATGGTTTGAGGATGTATAAAGAATGAATGAAGAAAGACTAACACAACCAATATATAGTGAAAATCTGAGTGGATGCCATGTTAGAGGAAGAATAAATAAAGGATAGTTGGATCAAGTGAATGGTATTTTTAAAGAAGAAAATGTAAAAAGTCAGAGAAATCGTAGGCGCTGTATGAGAAGGTGCATATATGTAAAAGAGACGAAAGATGAGTGTTGAAATAGGAAAGCCTGGTGCTCTCTCCTCTGCACCTACCCTGGCGTGTTGGTATATATGTACTGTTATATAAAATATTGTTACTCATTTATATACAACCTATCTGCGTATTTTGATATTGATATAGTAAACAGGATCTCTTAAAACATAATAAAGTAATTGTAATTTAAGAGTAATTCTATTAGATAACAATTGATGGTGGCCATGGGATCATTAGCGACGTGACACCAATCTAATAATGCATAGTATATACAATACATATTTGGTAATCCAAGGATATATCTAAGTAAAATGTTTTGTTCGTGTTATAGACTGAGACACAACACTGAGGCAATCACTTCACTGACTAAGGTAATCAGTTCTCATCTGAAAAAGTTAAGAAACAAATAAATATCAAACCATTTTCAAGAAATGGTTTTACATAAGTCCACTTATATGTATTGTCTTCTGAGCTCGTTTTTATTTTACTGAATACTGATTGATTTGGCTATCTTGATTGTATCATAATCCGACAATTTAGATTGCGACAAACACAGACCTTTTTGAAGTACTCGATTTATTTCATATACTGAAACAGATATACTATTCTGTTTTGGATTTGAACTAAATTCTTGTTTAAAGTCAAAAAATACGATTAATTTATTCTTAACTGCTGTAAAGATGAGTTCAACTGGTATCATGGTAAGTAGAGAATAGTAAGATCGAAGACATTGATAGATCTTTAAAATAATTATTGAAATTTTTTGTAACTAACAAGAGGCATATTTTACAAGAGTTCAGAAATACTGTTCATAGATTTCGAATCACGAAACATAACATATAATCTTATAATACTATCACATGCAAGAAAAGATAATCAAGTTCCACAATTGAAAAATGTTCGTCTTCCAATCTGGGGATTCGGGATGGACTCTTAACTCTTTCCCCGCGGGGAGCACAAACGCCTGTGATCTGACGACAATCCAAGTTTCAAATCACAAATACTTTAAAAAAATGACACAAAACCGGAATAAAAATTGAACTAAAATTTAAAATAATCTTTATTCTAGCGACATCTCTGAAAACCTTGTCAAATAATATATTAGTTTATGAGATATTGTTGAATAAACAGAGCGCCGAATTTTTTTGGTTTCTCAATATTTCCAGCATTAACGACCTGTCGCGCGGATCGAGTCCTGCGATGAGTCTCTCTTACGTAAATAAACATTACTAAGTCTCTCTTACGTAAATAAACATTACTAGTGCTATATGCATTTGATTGGGTGAGTGTCATGAAGCATTGATTTGATCGTAGCATTCCTTTGTTTATTTTACGTAATGTTTAGTTTATCTCCTTTATTTAATGAGTCTCCTTAAGAGTAATGACTATTATTTATTATCAGAAAATTACTTAAGTGTCATGTTTACTTGGTGTTGTAATCAAATATCAGTGGTTCCAAACAAAATATGTGTTTAAACTTAGAAATTAAAAAACGCTGAAATTGTGCCGCGCACAGGATTCGTGGAATTTGATTTTTAACGCGGTGAACAGGTTAATGGTAACAAAAATATGGTTTCTAGTTCAACTTTTTCACAATAACGTCTTTGTCTTGTCTTATACTTTCGTACCAGAAATATGTTAAAGAGGCGTTGAGTAAAAATTAAACTGCAATCCTTTTTAAAAATCAGGTTTACCAGCGGGAATCAGGAAATATTATATGATGGTTTACGATTTTGAAAGCATAATAAACGAACTTTTGAAATTATCTGCATCACTAACATTCACCGTAAATTTTCGAAAATAAAAACAAACTATATTTTTTTATTACTTCCTCAAATTGTGAAATAACTGTGTGTAAATAAAATGATAATATAATAAACTGTTTCATAGTCCAGACCTAAGATTGAGGAAATGCCGGAGAAAGACCCTCCTGAACTCAACAACATCTGCATAAAAAATATCAACACAGACATGGAGTTAACCAATTGTTGCATTCTTAAAATTGACGAATTATGTAAAACGTGCCACTGTGATTAGCAAATTGCTATTGACACGTTTGTATTGTAAAAAGTTCTGTGTGTTTCTAGCAGGAGTGTAGAAACCAATTTGAGTCAATATATATCCGGGGATCTCAACGATATTGTGAATAACCTTATATAGAAACATCAAATCGAATATAATATATAAAATTATTTTCGATTTTCTACATGTTCTCGTCTACATGAATAGAATTTGGTCAAGTGGTTAAATCATAGGAGCAGGGATGTCCGACACTTAACCGTAAAATCGTGTCCAGAATACAAAATGGCGATTTGTAAAGATCGTATCCAATTGACCCAATAATATGTCAAATTCAAAAGAGGGGATCTCTTCTAATGCAAATGC
The DNA here is from genome assembly GCA_949825065.1 of Odontocerum albicorne. NCBI lineage: Eukaryota > Metazoa > Arthropoda > Insecta > Trichoptera > Odontoceridae > Odontocerum > Odontocerum albicorne. The sequence goes on along the minus strand of OX463849.1, from coordinate 18,763,418 downwards.
CTATAATGAAAGTCTTCCACTTGGCTGGCATCGCAAGAAGTGCGCCCAAGAGGAAATTGTATCGAAACTTTCGTTTTTGATTGGGTACGGATGCTAGCATCGTCTTCACTACGGGGTCATGCTTTCTTAAACGTAATTCAACTCGGATAGGAGGTCAAATCGAATCCGGAAACGATGGCGGAACAGACTATAAAGTAAAATCTGTGTGTGACCTAAACGGTATTTTCTAAAAGCTTTATAGAATTTTAAACGAATTTCGAAATGAAAGTTCAACTCAAATTTTGTCAACGTGAAACAATTTTATGTGATTCTTGTGCATAGTAGAAATATTAACATATTCATATATGGTACTCGTATAGACAGATTAATAATAACAATTCATAATAATAATAGTGAGAATATAACAATTGGGTAACTCCGTGTCTGGTTTGGTGGATATTTTTAATGTTTGGTTAGAATGGTCCTTTTCTTGCATTTTCTCAATCTTAGGTCTTTACTGGGATACTGTATATTCTATTTTATCTGTGGTATTTGTACATTACAGGTTTCCCTAATTCATCATATTAAAAAAATATATAAATAGTAAAATTAAGCATTGCAAACAAATGTAAATAAAATAACATATGCATTTAGTAACATTAGAGGTGACATGTGTCGCAAAAGTACATTTTGAAACAATAAACAATATTTCAAACTATTTTCGAATTCCTCCTAAGCCCATACAAATCAGCTTTAAATATTTTCCCCCTTCCTTTCTTCAGGAATATTTCAGCGAATAGTGGTTTATTGCATTGTATTTTTTTTTATAAAATTATAATATTTAAACTTTGTTTATGAATAAAAAGTTTTACAACCGTACATTTGAATATATATCGAAAATATTGAATAGTCAATAGCGTATGGTTGTCATTAACATTTCAATGATTTGTTCCCATAAAAAAACACTTTCGTTCTCATTTCTTGCATTTTTCGTAGATCTTTAAAATATTGAATTGGTGTAAGAATACGAGTGTAACCAAAATCAAGTTGATTCTGGTTTTAAATGTAAATAAAATATTGAATTGGTGTAAGAATACGAGTGTAACCAAAATCAAGTTGATTCTGGTTTTAAATGTAAATAAAATATTGAATTGGTGTAAGAATACGAGTGTAACCAAAATCAAGTTGATTCTGGTTTTAAATGTAAATAAAATACTAATCACATTCCATTACGAATTAATTATTTGACTACAAGACAATAGTTTTCAAAGAGGTTTACTGTAAGTCGTAATGATAATATTTATATAAGCAAATTAATGCAATTCTTTTTAAAGCGAAACACTAATGAAATCCAGAAAGAACATTCAATGTGTACAAAAAAAGGTCAACTGTTTGATTTTCAGTGCTCGTTGGGATTTTAAAATTCTGATTGTGAAGTGCCAGTAAACATTCTCTTTTAACATGTGAAATTTTAGTTTCAGAAATACGAATGCATGCATTTGAATTTTAACGATGTTGAGTATTTTCACTCGATAACACTAGAGTTCTCGTGAATTATGTATGTTGGTATTTGTTGATTGAACGATTGTAAACATTTTTTGCTAAAAGTTTTTCATTTGATGTAACAATAAAATTTTTCGATTAAAGAAAAGAATATACAGTGCAACCTGACGCGGTAATTACCACGTGGCAATCTCTTCCAACAAACCAGAGAAATGTTAAATGAAAATAAGACTGGAATAAATTTTAATAAAATCGTGGTTGGTAAGACAGTCCCCAGATTAAAAAAGGTCAACTAAGACACGGGAGTCATAACATGGATAACATCAAAATAATGTTCGAAATGCAGCAGAAAAGCATATGATTTAAAGTTAAAAAAAGTTTTCCGCTAATCTGCTTATATTAGTTAAGCCATTAATAACGGCAAATAATTAGAAATATTATAAAAACTTGAAAATAAATTAAATGTTAAATATTTCTAAGTATATTTTTACACGCATTATTTGTTTATGTTCTCTTCTATGTTCTCTTCTGTTCTCTTCTATGTTTTTGGCCTTTTTAGGCTTCTGTTCTGAGCTTCACATTTCGGATAGCACAGCTGAGGGTAAGGTTTTTTAAATTTATAGTAGTTTGTTTTTTAAGAAAAAAAAACAAATTAACACACTATTTATGAAATATTCTTCCTCTTCTCTGTCGTAAGTTAAATCTGTAGTGTGTTGCACTTCTTACATTTCCTTCTCTCAAAATATCATTCACTTGATCCAACGATATTTTCCTATATCTTCTTCTACTACGCCTTCCACTCATATTTTCACTGCATATTTGTTTTGTAAGTCTTTCTTTATTCATTCGTTGCACGTGTCCAAACCATCTCCGAGTATTCTTCTTCGTGTTATTCAACACATTAGCTTTAATTTTACATTCATCCCTAATCACTTCATTATGTATTCTGCTATACATACACACCGTGTTTTCTTCTAAGTGCATGTATTTTTACAGCAATTATTCGACTCTTCAGTATTTTTCAGGTTTAAGTTTTAATTCAAAGTTGGAGCTAAAACACTGTTGTGAACTATCTTCTTAGCGCATAGGATCTTGATCTTCCAACGAAAATCGATAAAAAAATTATATTAATTTTGTTTGTAATTAGTCCCAACGCTAAATAAATATTTGAATAACGTGAAAAATAATATAACGTTAAAATGCACGATTAAAAACTAGACTCATCTAGCAAATGTTACAAATGAATCGCCGTGAGAAGTGGGTCGTTATATCAACGTTCCTTATTATTTAATATCACTTAGTTTAGTTATAAAACAGATGGTATAAAATTATAAAGAAAATCACTCCTCGGCATAAAGTAACAGATACGGTAGAAGGATGGAGAAATCTGAGTGTACCGCTCTGGGAGTATAATAATAAGGCCTTCCTAGTTCACCGCTCTTCTTTTTTTACGTCGTTCTTGACTGCCCATGCAGTGACTCTGGAACCAGTTGCAAATCAGTATTAAACTCGCTTCGTCCGTGGCATGCTTTAAGAAGCAAATGAAAAACTCTTAATTTCTAGTCAGTAATACAACGTGTTTCATTCCTGATTTTTCTTTCCTCTCCACCATCCCATCCTTTTCCTATGATTTATGATATCTTATTATTTAGTTTTACGAGTATGCACATTTATACACATTTGCTTATAAAACTGAAAGGAAAGGTATACCAGACTATCGTTAGACCCGCAATTATGTATGGCTCAGAATGCTGGACTATGTACAGCTCCTACTCTAGGCAACTTGAAACAGCAGAAATGCGAATGTTTAGGTGGTCGGCAGGAGTATCACTGAAATATAAAATTAAGAGCTTACGCATTCGTGGTAGCCTGGTAGTCACTGAAATAAATAGTAAGCGGGAAGAGTTACAAACTCGTATTGCATTGCATTTCACTTTCGTTTTACAGAGTGACGGTCTTATTGTCATGTAGCAATATTTTTCAATAAACCACAAAGGTGATAAATAAGCCTTTAGTTAAAACCAGACAGGAAAATTTTTAATAAAATCTAGGAACCAATGGGTATTGAACCCGCCACTCCCGAGTTGGAATACGTACTTCTTAACAACTAGGCTACGGATGTCCGAGTTCTCTCTGCAAAATCTTCACATCCCTTATTAATAAAAAAATAAAAACTAAATAAATGACGTTAAGATCGGATTCAATATACTCGTATTATAAGTTATACATATATTAAATATCTTTTAAGATAAAAAAAACATGGAATAATATGCGTACTGCATTTCGATAATTCAAAGAAATAAATATTTAGGTTTTATTTAGTTAGTACACAATTTCTCAAATATACAAGATCTATTGAATACATTGTATAATATCGTTTCACAGTTTCGTTGTATAACAAATAAACACTGGCGTAAGTGTTCATCTTTTTTGCATGCCGAGCAACCTAGCGTGTTTATTGGTAAGTGGCAATCTTATGTTTGTTAAATCTTTAAAACAAATGTAACAAAAATATTTTTGATGAAGTATTTGTTTTCTCTTTAATAAAGTGTTGTTTTAAATACTGTTTTAAGTATTTATTTTTTCTTTAATAATGCGTTGTCGGTTTTTATCAAACGAACGTCTTAATTATTTTATTATTTTTTATACCTGCTCAAAGCGCAAATCATCTAGCCAATACTCTGAGAAATCCGATTGGAATTATTTGAGTTTCAGTGAAAATTTGTCAGTTCAAATATTCCTTAATTACTCCAAATAACAATTTGCCAAAGGCTATAATATAATACATTAACATTTTCACAACGAGCGAATTATACTCAAATTATAATAAAAGTGAAAATATAGTAAATATTACAAATAAGTAATGATATCCAGTGAGTCCGATGGCGTTAATGGCCATTTATTTTTAATTAGCAATCAACAGCGGTAAATGTTTGAATATGGCGACATTTTCTCCGGCTTATGAGAGCAAACATAATAAAGCGAGTTTTAATTAAAGCAAAAAGTAAACAGTTAATAACAATGTCCTTTAAGAATTGAAGTCTACTTCAGTAGCGAGAAACTTATATAAGACTCCCAAGCAGGGCCGTGCTAATGAAGGGAGCAAAATGAGCGTCCGAAATGGGCATCGTGCATCGAAATGCTAGATCAAGTTACCGAAGACCCGAAATTGAAACAAAGGAAAGTTAGAAGAAAAAAATGAGGATTGTGCATGACTAGATATATTCTTTTTTCCGCATGTTAGCCTTCTACAAATAGGCAACTCGGACATATTGAAGACGTAGTTGGGAGATAATATTGTTTTCAGTCACAGTAATCGAGTCTACGGGTTTAGAATCACTGAAGTAGCCGCGTAACTCACGATTCGTCAATGCACGTGTTGGCAATATTACTGCACGTAAAGAGACCATAACACTTGCAAACAAACTCGTTTTTTTGTACCATCGGGAATAGAACCCTAAACCCTTGGGTCGGATCAATCATCTTATTAACTAGATCAAGGAGTTCGTCACGAGATGTATGCATATGAATTTTGTAGAAGCAAAATCAGTATGCTTGACTGTAAAGAGCTCTTTGCCTACTCCTCAATAGATACGGGGTGATGTGTTGTATTGTATTATATTATATTCGTTGTACAAGTACAACTTGGCGGGTTTATCACCATGTAGCAATCTCTTACAATCAACCAGAAATATGTTTTCAGAAGCCTTAAGTAAAAACCAGACTAGAACTCTTTTTAAAAAAATGGGTACCAATGGCAACCGAACCAGCCTCTTCCGGGCTGGAAGACAGGTGTCTCACAGATAACGCCACGAAAGTAATTAAAATTACCATTAGACATACGTAAAGGAAAAATGATTCATTTTAAGAAACCCCTCGAAATTATTAAAAAAAAAAAGTTTAATTAAGAGTAATCCAAATGTATTCTTAACCACATTTGAAATATTCTTGAGTAAACATAATTACTGATCAAGTTTGATAAAAATCAGTCATGGGTTTAGTAAATACCTAGGAACGGTCCTGTTGTTAGGATATTCTAAATAGTGTTTGACTATATGAGTAAGAGTATATAACATCATCACAAGAAAATCATCAACACTGAGTATACTTCATTTGAAAAGTATTTGTATGCCAGCTGTTCCATGCATGTTTAATGTATATTTTTTTGTAACAAGATGAACTATGGCAACAAAGTAATACATACTTAGAATGCATTCTCAAAACAGATGCTTGCAAGGCTAATTTGTTAAGGGCATGCGATTTGATGATTACCAAAAAATACAAACAAAAAATATCAAGTTCAATCACAACTGATTCTAGAAGTATTAAGGAATCTATAATAAATTTTATAGATTCCTTAATACTTCAGCAAGAGGTATTAAGGAATCTATAAAATTTATTTTGATATTGATTTATTATATTTCTTATTTTTATGTTCATATTTAAATAAAATCTACTTTACTAGGTAGACTCTTGCTAAAGTGGGAAAAAATAAAAGTTAGTGAATTTTACATCTATTTTTTTCAAGATTTGATCATGAATATATATTTTTCATTTTTACAATCTACAATGCAAAATTTACATTTTACATAATTTTAATGTAAAGGCGAACCGTAGATTATACGAACATAACACTACAAAAACACCCATTTGAATATAGATAACTAGTTTACTAGGTAAGGATTGTGATGAAGCGGTCTCATCTCTTAATCAAAAAATTCATAATTTTTTATCATAAAAAATATTTCCATTCTTATATATAATTAAATCCTAAGCTCAACAACAATATCATAATCATATCCAGAAACTTCTCATCACACCCTCTACATACACCCCGTGGCCTAGTTGATAAGACCCCTGTCTTCTAATTTAAAGGGTTGCGAATTTAATTCCCCTTTAGTAATCAGATTTAAATAAAATATTCCAGTCTGTCATTTACTTTAAGCTTGTTTAACATCTTATGGTTATTGTTTTTTTAACACCTTTCTGGTTGGTTGAAATAGATTAATACATGGAAATATCCGCCTAAGTATGTACTAAATATAACGAAAGTAAAATACAATGATACAGTTTGCATTAGATATTCTATATAAAAACATTAAAAAATCCTTCATTTTCCCCCTATATACATTTATACTCACACGCATAATGAATATACACATATCTACGTATCAGTACATGTGATGAAATATAATACATACAAAATTATTAGTATGGTGAGGTGACCAAAAATTTATACTGATGTGACAGATGTTGTAATTTATTTTTATCAAATACTGTTTATTCCACTTTTTTTTGTAACGGTATAACCCTACCGGTTTCAAGGCTTTCACCTCATCTTCAGGGTAGCACAAACAAGACTTAATGCTGTTCGAAATGGTACCGATATACACGCTTCAACGATTGGGGGCTGAGGGGTGAGGGAGGCACGGGACGATTTCGGCCAAGAGCGGAGAGATTTTTGGGATATAACTGTTCAATAGATGTTCGGACCGATGTACTGACTTCATTGTATCCATGATGTGACAGACTTAATTGTATCCATCGTTGACTTCATTGTATCCATTATGTGACAGACTTCATTATATCCATCGTTGACTTCATTGTATCCATCGTTGCTCTCTTGAAACACTGTGATCACACTATAAGATAAATTAATGAAAAATGTCATGATTTCAGAGTTATGAACCAGGATAAACATTATTCAGATATGATTAAATAGAAAATAAAAAGAGCACTGTCTACGTGTCCGCAATTCAATGTAGGAGATCGATGATATTGATGACTAGATTAAGAAAAAACATTAATTTGCGTCTATTTTTTATACTTTCGAAACTATTTATTTAAACTATTTAGTCTTTGCTTAATTTAAACTTCAATGTTTCGCAAAATTAATGGGTTTAACATTTGAATGTTGAAAATCGTTATTTGAACAAAAGATGGAATATAATTAATGACCCACGAAAATAGAACAGTGAAACATATGACCTTTGGAAGGATCGAGCCAAATACGAGGAAAGTAAATTGAAGCGAATGAGTTTGAAGTAACAAAACAAATAGCAGCTTTCAAACAATCAATTATTATTCCATGATGATTGCTAAATGTTGAGAAATTTTCGGAATATTCTGTTCGATTTTAGTTCTGAATGTATTTGATTACAACTAATTATTATTTAACACGAATATGGTTTGGCTGGTTTTATAAATTATAGGCTTTTCTAAAACAAAAATCTTTCTAAAGAGAACCATTGCCTTATCTTCGACGTTGATAACCAGGCAATACTAAGGCACATCTGCTAAAGATTATTAAAAATCTAATTTGCATTTTTTTTAATTAAAAAAAAGAATATATTAGGTCCTTACATATGAAATTGGCGTTTTGCCGTACTGGCAACTTTGATCTCAAATATCTTCTCTTTGGTTAGGAATTCCAAATTCAAATTTATACAGCTATTTACTCAAGTATTTGTGTTTCGAAAATTATAATTCATTTGTTTTTTCCTCAATTGTTTTTTTTCTTTGCGTCACTCAGTTTACAAAATGGAAAACTTGAAATATCGCGTTATTTACGAGTACGAGTTCCACCGTGGCACCAGTGCTGCAGAAACGGCTCGAAGGATAAATGATGTGTATGGCGACGGTGCCGCAAAAGAAAACACAGTGCGTTTTTGGTTCCAACGTTTTCGTTCTGGAAATTTCGACCTGCAGAACAAGCCCCGTGGACGGCCGGAGACCAAAGTTGATAATGAAGAATTGAAGGCTATTGTGGAAGCGGATCCATCGCAAACCACGTCCGAGTTAGCTGCAGGCTGCGGTGTTAGTGATAAAACTGTTTTAATCCACTTGAAGCAAATTGGGAAGGTGAAAAAGCTTGAAAGGTGGGTACCTCACGAATTGAGTGAAGCAAATCAACAAACGCGCGTTGACTGCTGCGTTGCATTACTCAACCGGCACAATAATGAAGGGATTTTGAATCGAATCATTACCTGTGATGAAAAGTGGATCCTGTATGATAATCGGAAGCGCTCATCGCAATGGCTGAACCCTGCCGAACCAGCCAAACCATGCCCCAAGCGAAAATTGACTCCAAAAAAGTTACTTGTGAGCGTTTGGTGGACTAGTGCTGGTGTCGTTCACTACAGCTTTCTTAAATCTGGCCAGACGATTACGGCAGATGTCTATTGTCAGCAACTGCAAACCATGATGGAAAAGCTAGCTGCTAAACAACCGAGGCTGGTTAATCGCTCTAGGCCACTGCTGCTTCATGATAACGCTAGACCACACACTGCACAACAGACGGCTACCAAATTAGAAGAGCTTCAATTGGAATGTCTAAGACATCCACCGTACTCTCCGGACCTTTCCCCAACAGATTACTATTTTTTTCGAAATTTGGATAACTTCTTGCAAGGGAAAAAATTCAACTCCGATGGGGCAGTCCAAACCGACTTCAAAGATTTTATTGATTCCCGTCCGAATGGTTTTTTTTAGTAAAGGGATCGATGAACTACCTATGAGATGGCAAAAGTGCATAGATAGCAATGGTACATACTTTGATTAAATAAATATATTATATTAAAAAAAAATCAACTTTATGTTCCTCCCAAACAAAACGCCAATTTCATATGTAAGGACCTAATATATGACCGAAGTCAAAAGTATTCTTATACCCTCGAATACTAGACGGAAAAAATGCCAGTGTCATGCGAGAGGAGTTACACAGCACGGGGATTGAACCGACGAAGTCCAATGCGTTACCGCGCGGCCATGCACCTCGCCATGCCATGCATTGGATTACACTTTCATTGTATATAGTAAAACCTAGAGGGTTTATTGCTATGTAATAATATTGTCCAACCAATAAGAAATATTTTGTAGAAGCATTAAGTTGAAAATAGATTGACACCCTTTCAAAAATGGGTATCGGACCCGCAAGGTTGGAAGACAGGCATTACCAACCAGGTCACGGAGGTTATCTTGCAATTTTCTAAACAATATGCAATCTTTTTAAGACAACAGGATTATATTATACTTATTTATATCATCCACGGTTGATGGGTACCTGAAAATATTACTTTACAACCTATGAGGAAGATCAAAGAAATTATAGTTGGATCAAGTTAATTATATTTTGAAAAAAGGAAATGTAAAAAACTCAGAGAAATCGTAGGAATTGTATGGATGTAGTAGAGGTGAAAGGTGTGTGTCGCGATAGAAAAGTCTGGGGCTTGCTCCCCTTTGCCTACCTTAAAAGGTAAACAGCGTGATGGTATGTATGCATATATGTACATTTTTTCAATGTAAACAACCAATGAAATTGAAACAGCTGAAAAATAAAATGTATGGAATAAAACATCATCTCTAGCGGGCTTTAGAAAACATCTACAGTAGACTTGATTAGAGTTAGTACTCGTACTCGTAGGTTTAGGTGGTTGGGTTGATTGGAACGAATGAAAAGCAAAGATCATTTAAAAATTGTGGGAAATTACCGCAAAGAACATAAATATATTATTGTTGATTAACGAATATATGAATACTCATAAAAAAAACTTATCATTAAAAATGCCTACAATATTATTGTAATATTAAACACCGAAATATGTTCAAACAATTAAAAATTTCAGAATTCCACTCCAAAAGAGCGCTCAATAGTAAATTACGGTTTTTGTGAGGGAACTTTGTGATATTTAAATTAATTTGTGAGAAGAGTGGATACATTATTGAAAGAAAATCGATCTAGCCAATAAAGTTCCAAAATTACTGCGATCCCTTCGTTTATGCGAGAGTGCAAACCGCACAAACATGATTCATGAGTCACCCAACAGTGGGGTTGGTAATACCTAAAAGTTATCCAAATCAGTAATAAGAACATTCACTTTCATATGATTTATACATGAAATTTAAAGAGTTAGGAGATAAAAACTCTTAATGTCGTTATATTAATTTTTACACTTAAAATGTGCAAAGTAGAAGACATGGTTACAAGGGGTAGAAACTGCAGAATACACAGACGAAGCTATATAGAAAAGATGGATAATACAAGAGTTTCCTACATGACAATGCATGAAATAATTGCTGGCAGTTATCTCCCAGGAAGACCACCAAAAAGATGAAAGTATAGCTATGTTAGAAGTCGTCAACATCTCAAAAGATACAGTCCTGACAATAATATAAATCAAATTTAAGAGAAGCTGACCTGATGTTTTTTGAAATGATTCTTGTTTGGTTTTCACAAAAAAGCATCGTTAATATATTTCTGGTTGGTAAGGAGAGATTTCTATTTGACAATAAATCCATCAGGTAGTACTGTATAAAACGAAAGTGTAATAAAACAAAAAAATTAATAAGAATAAACTTGTAAACACTAAGATGGTGGACGGACTAAGAGTGTAACATATGTCACATCTTCGCAACAGAAGATCTTTACAACATAATGTTGCATAGATTATGAGTACGTTGTGTTTTCTGTATATTGGTCATGACATGAAAATGTGGAAAAGTTGAATACCTGCAAAGTTACAAAACCTGTTATGAGTTGAAAACTAGTTTAAAATTCACATATTTATTAAATACTCGCAGATGTAACTTTATAGATTTCTATCTTCGCTTAAATTACTAAATTAAAGTAATTAACTACAAGTACTCGAATCTTGGCAGTCTTCTTGGACAATTGTCTAATTATATAAAAGAGTACTTAAAAGTACGAGTACAATATCTGAAACAAAGGATTATGGAAGTCAAAAAAGCGATGTCTATAAACATTGAATATAATCAATACACTTGAAAGAATTAATCTTTGTCTTAATATTTCTGTAATGGTATTTAAGATACCTTTGATTTAAATCGAAACCTTATTCAAATAACAATTATTATTAACCTAGTTTAAAATGAATTACTTATAATAAATGGGTGTATCGCTTATATTCTAAATCGCAAAACAATGAGTCGTATCAATTGAATGATTATTCGTTTTATGCGCAAAATTGAAACAGGCGCTTAAAATACTCTCTCACAATAAAGCGCGAGGTACGGCAGGATATGACGTAATATAAAAAGCCATCGTTCCCGAAGATTTATTGATGATATTGTCTTTGACCGGAAAGAGTGCCCCACTCAATTGTTGTAACGCCGGGGAACTTATTCGATGGATCAATACCTATATTGCAAAAGCTTTCTCGTTCCTATAAGCTGCTACAGTGAATGTCGGTTATTATATTCAATGGTTAAATGAATTACCGGTTATTTTCTTTTTTTCATATTTTCTTTGCTTTTTACAGATAACTAATCATTATGGCTATCTTGTTTTCGAGACAGCAGACCTGTACGAAGATATGGTGTTGCAACGAAACTTCTTCCGCAAGTTCCTTAATAAGAAGATCCATACTTGAACTTTGTCCTGATTTTTTCCTTACAATATCAGTTTTCATAATCATAACATACTCGTATATCCTATTTGTTGCATACTAAAGTCAAACAATTTAGGTTTTGTCTCTTTCGTGATAGACGATACTTATTTGACTTTATCCGTTTTATATTTCGGATTACATCATTGTTCTCGTTATGGACTTCCAAAAATAAGCTTTTTTGTTGACTTTCAAATAACGAATGAATAATTTTATCGCTTAGTTGGATAACTTTTACAATATAAATCGTTTTAATACAAAGGCAAATAAATAGTAGAATAGTAATGCAAAAAAAAACCTTCCATTTTGTAGATTTATAGAACCACTTTACTAGGCAGGCTTAAGTGGTATCATTCATTAATCACAAATTTAATATATTTTTCCTAACAACTAAAACACTTACACATAATTTTCAAGCGATAAATCTTAGCTAGAATCAGCTTCACCAGAATATCAATAACGGTATTACTAGTTGCCTGCGTTAAGCATTCTAATAACGTGGCGTTTTTTTCCGATTTAATATATTACATACTACATTGCTATCAATAAAATTACTATTTAATTAATTTATTTTAATACTATTTACGATTTACTCGTATAAAGATGGTTTTTAAAATATGGATAAAGTAATTCTATTAATGAATACACGTTTTCCAAGAAATCTAAGGTTCTAATATCAGGAATTCACTGTACTTGTTTTATGCCCTGTGAATTACAGCTCGTATTTGAAACGTTGTGCTGTAAATATATAAACATGCTACTGCTAAGCTTTCGCGAATTGCGCCGTACTTGCTGTGAACAAGCTTTACATAATGTTGTCAAGTTTGTAATTTATGTATGCAATATTTCTAAGCTTTTATACCTATGTTATGTAGTAATGTCGATTAATGATGTTTACTTTCTCTTAAAAGGTCAGGATACTATTACGCGTATATTGTTTCTTTTTTGTAGTGTTTCTTACTAAGCAGGCATTGTATTCCATTGGCGTTGTAAACACTACAACGTGGATGGTTCGTTGGCAATCTCTTCCAATAAACTAGAAAAATGATCAAGAAACATTTAGGGAAAATCAGGTTAAGTTTTTCTTTTAATTGGGTACTAACGGGAATCGAACCAGTAAATCCTCAGATTGTAAAACAACCTCTTACCAACTAGGCTACGGTGACGCCTTCGGAGGTAAAAATAACTAACAAACAAAAAAATCGTATTCATGATGAGAAAAAACAACATAAAAAACATGTTTTTGTTGACTTTTCTAATAAAAAAAAACCAGTTGGATTTAACAAGTCCTATAGAAATCAAAATGTTATTAACGAGTATAATTCAATAAATAACATTTTCCGATATTTTTTCAATACATATTTTTTTATACATTGATTTGAATATTCGAGCATATTTGAATTATTTAAACGTTTTTAAAAGAATAGGTCAAAAATGCATTGTTTGAGCATACATTTAATTTTCTTAGACGCAATATACTACCTTGTTGTCCTGTTAAAGTGTCTTCCTGCTCGGAGATTGAGTTCGATTTCCGTTAGTGCCTTTTTTTAAATGATGTTAAGTCTGGTTGTGTCTTTAATATATTTCTGGTTGGTTGCCATGACAATGAACCCGCCTGGTTGTACTATTTACAACGCAAGTATAATTACAGTAATACGACCGAAAAATATATTTCACCCGAATATTAAGGACATGTTAAATAATATTCTTTTAAAAAACATTAAACGCAAAAATTAACCTTCTCATACACATATTTTTACATATGATACATGTATACCATCACATAATTTCCCTGTTAGGTTAGGCAGACAGGGCAAAGCGCCAGACTTTCCTGTCTCGAGACACATCCTTCACCTCTTCCAGATCCATATACGTTATCATACAGCTCCAATTATTACACTGAATTTCTACGTTTCCTTCTTTCAAAATATTATTCATTTAATTAACCTATACATTCCTTGGCCTTCTTTTACCATGCCTTCCATTCATATTTGCATTATATATTTGTTTTATTAGTTTTTTTTCATTCGTTCTTAATGCCCAAGCCATCTCAAGAGTGCTCTTCTTCATCTTACTCAACGCATCACCCTAAAATTCACATTAATTACGAATCAATTCATTCAGTATTCTGTCATGAAATATAATACCATTTAATTTTCTCAGTGCACGCATTTCCATAACATTTATACATTTCTTTCCACGTCCACGCTTCACTACCATACATTCAAGTTTGCACTAAAATACTATTGTTGACTTATCATTTTAGCAGATTTTAATGCTGCCTGGATCGATTATAAATGTGTTAGTACCCCATTGACCTTGTTTCCTATCGGTATACGCCGTTCGATAGAAAAATCATTCTGCGTGAATAAAATACATAATTCAAAATTATGATTTAATTACTTGAAAACAATAATTCCATACAAACCTGTAAAGAGCGATAATGTTTCCTCAAATGTAACAAATCAACAGTAAATTGTGAGATACCTTGCACATATATTCCAAATAGTAAACTTGTGGATAATAATAAAACAAATCAATTATTAGTAGATAAGTTGAGTGGAAAATCGACAAGAACTTATCGATAACACTCTCAAAAATATAATAAAAGGGTGATTATTTTTAAAAAGGAAGTCTATTCGACATCAAATGATGGAGTGTACCAAATATCAGTGGATAATCCTCCCTAGTAAGATCATCGAGTACTCGCATTGTCGATTGTGGGATTCAGTGACATATAAACGGTTTTATTCAAAATGCTGTATGGTACTACAAACAGCATTCATTCAAATGAGCACATTCAAGTACAAACAAAAAGAATAGGCCATGAACGTGGTGAATTTCCGACTAACGTGAGCATTAAATTCCATCAAAATATACCAGAAGTGCTCGCGTTGTACAATGCGAGTGTAACATTCAGCGGCGTAGCTAAGAGTGTATGTAAAGCAGGGTAGTTGCCCCGGGCGTAATACGAGAGGGGCCGTAAAACAGGATCATCATATATAGAAGGATAAATGATTTTTTTGTGGATCAGAACCATTAAGATTGCTATTTATATTGTGCCACCTGGCAGAAAACTCCTGAGACGTCTCTGCTGACATAGACGGATAGTGTCCAACAAGATGCAGCAAATGTAGGGATTGATGACTGGAAAGACGCGGCACAAAATGATAGAGATGTCGGCTTTAGACCTTCATGGTTTTTAAATCTAGCGGAGTCAGTAAATGTTTTATGATCCAAACATTTGTTTTACATTTGAAATAGGTTACATAGATTTCCTTAATTTATCCACTGATGTATGTCAAGTAAAATAGGACAATTTGTTAACAAGGTTAATCCACGTGCGAGTGGTAAAGATTTTAATAACTCAGTTCGTGAATACGGCACCAAAAGCAATCATTATTCACGATAGTGTAAACAATTGTCAAAAACATTAAACAAAAGTTTGTCACCAAGGAGTTCGCTATTCTTTCTGTTAATTTATTTCTTTTTCGAACACTTAGGAGTAAGTAATATTTAATAAATAATAATATATATAATCTCTTTAAAATCTACAAAACACGTCGTAGAAACATTTCAGAATAATACAGTTTTCTATAGCCCAATAGTAAAAATATGCCGAGAGTACAATATGTTAATTGATTCGGATATGGACATATTGAGTTCAACAGTCAGAATTTAGGCGAATAGTGGCAGAATTGATAGAAGAATAAATGTTTTCTCTCTCTTAATCTACATAAGTTATATTATGTTTATCTGGCTTATTAACGGGGAAAGGCAGAGAGGAGAGAGCGTCAGACTTTCTATTAATTTTTCGCATCTGCTACATTCATAAAACATCTAAAATTTCTCTAACTTTTTGCGTTTCTTTCTTCTAAAATATCATTTACTTGATCCAAACATACGTTTTTTGGTCTTTTTCTATCACATTTTCCACTTATATTTGTTCTGTTAGTCTTTTTTCAGTCATTCATTCTACATGCCAAAACGATATCACAGAGTTTTTTCGTATTATTTAATTTAGAAATATATTTAGAAATTTTCTGTTTCGCGTGTATTCATTGAATATTTTCCTGAAGTGTTCAACCAAATAAAAAAAAACAATAAAAAAAAAAGATTCAGTTACGCCACAGGTTGGTTACATCCGTGCATCCCAAAGCGGAGATTTTATTCTATTATGGTGTATTGTGTTTGTTGCATATAAACGGGGATGTATTGGCAAGAGTTGAACGTGAATGCTGTGAATGGATTTCACAGGTATGAAGCATTTTAAATAATTCATCAATAGTTTTATTGAGCGTGTCGGAATTGTGGGAAATAACCGGAATAATTTAAACATTCTAGAGGTTACATGTGTTGAAACAATATCCAAACGTTGTCAAATGTCGAACAAAGGCTATTTTATATTGCATTATGTTTGTATTAATTTCAATGTGACAACATCTTCCAACCGATTTAAATGTGTTTAAGAGACTTTAAGTGAAAGCCAGGCAGAAATCTTCTAAAAAACGTCTGCCAACGGCAATCGAACCCGTAATCCTCGGATTGGAAGGCTGTCTTGCCAATGCGGTCACGAAGGTCGTTTTATTAAATTGAAAGTTGTACGTTAACTTTAACTCCATGTATTTGTTATATTTTTGAAGATTTCAACCAATATGCCAACAATTATATTTAGTCCCATTTACATTATAAATACACTTTTCGTAACGGATGTGGTATGTTTGCATGCTTTAATTTGACCATACAAACATAACATCACGCAGCTTTTATGTCACGGTAAGCAGAAAAGACAAAGCGTCAGATTTTTCTATCGCAACCTACAACACTTTATCCATACACAACCTTAACATATAGCTTCTTATTCAAAATCTAATTCACAACATTCGAAAATACTTTTCTTGAATTTTTAATACCACGGTTTTCACGCATGTCTACTTTGTACATAAGATAAACATTTTTTTCTTAACCCATTTATATTACGAAGTTCACCTTTCATCTCCTCAACACCCATCAATATTCTCACGAAATACCTTCATTTTTTAGGAATCCGATTTTTTTTCTTTCAAAATTTAATTCCCTTCGTTAAACTATACTCATCTCTCCCATGATTAACTCTCACGTTCGTGCTGTTGATTTATTTTGTTAGGATTTCGTCACCCTTTCGTTCTACTTAAAATATTTTCGCTCGTCGATAAGAATTTACTTACAAATATTCTTTATCTTAGGCTATCGAATGATCTCCATAGACACGTTGGTAAGACGCCTCACATCCAATCCGGGGGTTGTGGATTCAATTCACGTTAATATCCAGATTTTTGATTACTGTCTTAAATTAAAGTTTGTTTAAACACCTTT
Organism: Odontocerum albicorne; assembly: GCA_949825065.1. Taxonomy (NCBI): domain Eukaryota; kingdom Metazoa; phylum Arthropoda; class Insecta; order Trichoptera; family Odontoceridae; genus Odontocerum; species Odontocerum albicorne. The sequence continues at coordinate 18,746,178 of OX463849.1, read as the reverse complement.
CTGGTTCGCTGAAAAAAATTTACACATGGCAATAATCCCTATACTGTATAAATAGAAAATATTATGCAATAATATACTCCAACTTAAATGATGACCAGCAAAGGTGTTGCAAAATGATAAAATGAAACATTAGATAAAAGGTGATCATTAAAACAAACTCTTTTTGTATCCTTTTAGATATTCCAAATTTGGTCACCTTAATGATATACATTATCGCCATACGTAAACAACAATACATGGCATATGGAGTGGCATGTTCGATTAATGTAATAAAAGTGTTAAATGTTCAATTAACACTGTAATAACGTAAAATATATGATTCGTCATCAGTTATTCATGTGAATGCTTGTGTACAGTGAACAGCAATGTTGCAGTAATTCATTCACTTTACTTATTTGAGATACAGTTCTTAAACTATTCCTTAAACTTGAATACAGTTTTTGGAAAAAAGTAAAAGGTCAAATTTCAAACATTTTAATATAAAATCCGAGTATTTTAATAAAGTAATAATTTCGCTGCACACTCCAAGGATTGGGAAGCAAGATTCATCTGAAACTTTTCCGCTTTAGTCAGCTAAATATTCGGTATCTTGCAACTACGGAGCAGAATTTTCGCAAAATTACGTCGAAACTGCTAAAAACCAAAAGAAAATAAATTTTAGCACTTTTAAAAATATGACTGAAATGTAACATATAACCGAAAAATAATATTAAATAGAAATAAAACATTTCTTAATAATGCTTGCTTTTCAAGTTTATATATTATTATAATGTGAGCAAAAAACAAGCAAATGACTTTTTCTTAAGAGCGAAAAATGTAATTAATAAAAAAAACATACATACATACCATCAAGCCATTTATCTGTCGGGGTAAGCACAGGGGCAGAGCGTCATACTTTCATATCTCGAAACATACCCTTCATCTTTTCTATATACGGTGTATACCTTTTCTATATACGGTATATAAGGTGTATACCTTCTATTACAACTACTACGGTTTTCAAAATATCATTCTCTAAATCCAACTATACTTTACTTGGTCTTCCTCTACAACGCCTTTAACTCACATTTGCACTACATATATTTTTTGTTAATCTTTCTTCATTCAATTGTTCTACATGCTCAAACTATCTAAGAGTGCTCTTCTTGATTATACTCAACACATTAACCTTCACATTCATTAAGCTTGAGCCTTAAGGGTTAACCCAATACATAATATTATTATTATTATTATTATTATTACACATGACAAGAAATATACACAATTTGAGAAAAAAAAACAGGTAATTTGATTTGGACGTATAATTTTAATGGATCTGGGTTTGTTGCCTTTCATTTGTCGTATCCCCAGTAAACTAGGCTTTTGCCTGTATCTCACTGAGGATATTTAGCATGAAAAAATAAATCGATACTTCTTTCCGATTTTTGATAACACAAAAAAACCCCGTTGCACGCTCTCATCAACCTGACAAACAGTGACACTCAACTACAACTGGAAACATCTTGCGAAACTCAACTCCTCACACATCATCACTCCAGAAAGACCAAAAATATTCATCCCACAATATACCGCACACAATCATAAGAATAAAAATCAGAACAAATTCATAACAAAAAAAAAAGAAGAAAAAAAGAAAAACACACAGAAACACAAATACAAAAACATCCAAAATTAAAACAACAAGAAGAGACAGACCCACACTCACGAGCTCACATAAATCCTTTCTACTCGTCATTCATCCCGAAAGCCCAAGTACTCAAAATCCTGTCGCAATAACAACCACGCTCCGATCGACTGTCTAAATGGTTTTCCTACCTTTACTCTTATTGAAGTCGGCACGCCATTGTATGTAATGGGAGCCAAATAAGCATATTGCCTTTGGGCAAAAGAGGTTTTAACTCTAGGGATGGTGAACATTTCATTAGTTGCCATGCGTGTCATGTGTGTCTGCTGAGTTTGCATCTTCCCCTCCTCTCGATGGTAGTGCCAGAGAATGGATTTGAGATGTAAATTGGCTATGTTCAGGACCTGATACTCTCTAAAAAGCTCCGCCGTGGGATACCGAGCAGGAAGTTTATTGATTATTTTCACAATCAACTTTTGGGAAACCTGTAATATGTGTTTTTGGGTTAAGGTGCATCCCCCCCAAACTGATATACCGTAAGAAAGTGCTGACTGACATAAGGCGAAGTATATACTTTTAAGAATATTTTCACTGAGCACATTTCGAATCATACGGAATATGTATCCTAGTTTTCTGATTTTTGCGCTCAAAGTGTTAATATGGACCTCCCAACGAAGGAACTGGTCAACATAAACTCCAAGGTACTTTATACTATCAACCCTTTCCAAGGAAACACAACTACAGTCAGACATGGGTGAACAAGTGTGTAGTGTTATGTATTTATTTGTAGGTGCTTGAGTTCTTGTAGATATGCTAAATGTGATGTATTTAGTTTTTTGGGAATTTAGAGTCAATAAATTTGAGTCCATCCATTCCTTAACTACACGCAATTCTTCGTTAGCCTTTAAGAATACATCATCCCATGTTCGGCCCTCGAATAGAAGAACCGTGTCGTCCGCAAAAGTAATAATCTTACCCCTGAGAGAAAGATTACACAACTGATTGACATATATCAGGAACAATATAGGTCCCAGAACACTACCTTGAGGTACTCCGAATCTTACAAAAAGAGGCTCATCAAATACACTATCACCCAATTTGACTCTCTGAGTTCTATCAGACAAGTAAGAAGAGAACCAACTAGAAGAGCGCCCACATATGCCCACCTCCATCAATCTGGTAAGTAATATTCGGTGAGACACTGTATCAAAAGCCTTTGCAAGGTCCAAAAAAACTGCCAAAACATGCCTTCTTATTATCCAAAGTGGTGGTAACGCTGTTTACTAGACTAAGCAAAGCAGTTTCAGTTCCCACATTCCTTTGGAACCCAAACTGATTAGGAGAGATATGTTGTGCATGTTGAAAAATTTCATCAGTCGGTCCTTCACTATTTTCTCAATAATTTTTGAAAGAATGCTCAGCAGAGATATGGGTCTATAATTTTTTAAGTCATCCATCGAGCTCCCTTGTGTATTGGGACAATATGCGAACGTTTTAATGCAGTTGGGAAAGTTACACCTCTAAAACTCAAATTGATTACATGTTTCAGTGGTAGTGCTATAAATCTTTGAGTATGTTTTACCAGTGCAGATGTAATCTGATCAGGCCCCGGGGCGCTACTTGCCTTAAGTGTGTTAATAGTCGCTAGAACTTCTTTCTCCGACGTTGGCGTTAGATAAAATGTATATTCGGGTACTTTTAAAGAATGAAGAATAGCGTCATTCAATGACTGTTCAGTCGTTTGTTCCTATTAAGTATGTTACGTGAGAGATTATTGCCTACATTGGCGAAATATTCGTTAATGCCACTACAAAGCTTCTGTGGTTCCTGTGTCAATGATACTTTTGTGCCATCAATGTTTAATGTAGAAGGGGCATTTCTCTCTCTCACTGTACCGGTGATGTCCTGATAACACTCCAAATTATCTTTTGATCATTATTTGAGGCTTCAATCTTTGCTCTATAGTAACTTTCCTTTGCTTTTTGGATGAGTTTCTTGCATGTATTCCTGTATTGTTTGTAAAATGTTATTGAGTGTGGATCACTGCCAGTCTTGAGATCCCGGTGCAGACGATCTCTCTTGCGTATACAATAAATCAATCCATCAGTGATCCAAGGTTTGAGTTTTGTGTACCTTCTGCCTCTACTGTGTATTGTCTGTGTGGCTTAATTGATATGGGAGTTAAAAGCATTAATAAAGCTCTCCAGAGCTTCATTTACATTATGGGACTTGAGAGTGTCTTGCCAATTTTCCGAATCAAGGGAGTGCAAGAGCTCCGGTATGCTCGTGATCCTTTTTCTCTTCATGCCCATCCCTATTTGTCTACCTGCACCCTCTGAAAACCCCAATATAATTGCGTAATGATCAGTAATTGTTGTCTCATACACTACTGCTCTAGCCTTCTGCCGAGTTCTCACCATTGCGTGATCAATGCAGGAACCCGAGCCCAAAGTCACGCGTGTGGGAGTCGTGATAAAAGGAATCAATCCATGAAAAGTCATTAGCTCTAGGTAATTCAAGGTATTTCTCTGATCCTCCACCAATATATCAATGTTCACATCCCCCACAAGCGCAACCTCCCGAGAACTTTGCCTAATCAATTGATCGAGAGCCACCAAAAAGGACTCAATATCATGCATATGTGGAGGACGATAAACAGCAATTATAGTCTGCATATTCAGTTGGATCCTCAACACATTA
>OX463849.1:18596856-18741654 GCA_949825065.1 Odontocerum albicorne | reverse complement strand
AAAGATACTAATTTAAAATCAAATAGTCTTTTGCAACAGCTAGTTACGCGTTTTATTCCCGATTTGTTTTTCATTTCTATTTCCACTTTCTTTTTCAATCGATTAATGACATTTAAATTTGTTATTGTTTATCAATTTTATACAAACGAGCAAACATTTGTACTTTATTCTAAAATTAATAGTGAGGGATGAAGATGTAAGCCGAGTAGAGTGGAGAGAGTCGAATACATTTTAACTGAGTAATAGTTAAGAGGTATGAAAAATAGTGAAGCTTGTAAAATGAGATGTATGGATGTAGACGAGGCCAGAGCTTATGCATGGATAAAAACGATTAATATTTGTCCTCTCTTCTGCATTAAAAGGGACATGGCGTGATGCAATGCACGTATGTAACAATCATCTGAATATTTTTTGTGACTATGACTTTCCATATTAAATTTTAGTCTGGTCGACTGGAAGATATTGCTACATGGAAATAATCCCGCCAGATTTTAATACATGAAATATCTTGATGACAAATGCGTTATCCTTCCTTGCATAACTTTTTTTTAGTTACATATTATACGAGAAACAAAAACAAATAAGGTTATACATATAAAAAGTAACAAGATAAGGTTATATATTTTAAAAACAATCCACATTTTAAAGAAACATAACACCGCTTTTTATGAAGCCGTTTCAAATAAAAATAAATTTAAAGAGACTAATAATGATAAAATACATATATGTGTAAATGACTGGATATTTTTGGATATATATCTAAATGATTGATTTATGCTTTTGTGATATTTCAAAAATATCCAAAATATTCGTTTTTTGGTTCGACTTTTTTGCATGTATACATTCAAGTGAAACACGACTATAATCCGATACAGCAAACAGGGTTGTCAAAAATATTGAAATGGGAAACGGTTCTCGGGTCCGTCTTCCGACTGCCGGGAGTATATTTGCGACCGCTCGACTTGTTCGCCGCTCCAGATCCTCGTGCTAGTACATCTTAACGATCGCCGGCTGATACGGAAAGTAACCGGCGGCAAATGATCCGTGCAATGTTCGCTTCAATAGTTTTTCAATTGCGTTCTTCCGTTATATTTTACTCTACTCGCCGAATGTTTTCCACTGATATATATCGAATTTATTTTATTTCATTCATACTAAAATACGGAAAAATATTTGAGTATAATTATTCGATTTGTATTATCTTAAGATGAAATGGATCAATAAGATTGAGAAAATATTCCAAATAGTATTACGATATCTAAACACAGTATTTAAATACTAACACTGATGTATGGAGGGAAACGTGGACGTGAAAATAGAATAAAAATTATCGAAAAAATGCTAAATTAATGAGCGAACATTGAAAAATACATAGTGTAACAGTGTATAGAAGAATATGAAATAAATCGAATAAAGGAATTAATGTGAACTTAAAGCTGATGTTTGAGTAAAATGAAGAAGAGTTACTCTGAGATGGCTTGGGCACGTGGAATTAATGAATAAAGAAAGACTAATACAACAAATATACAGTGCAAATGTGAGTAGAAGACGTTAGCGTGATACCAACGAAAGTATAATGTGATCAAGTGAATTATATTTTCAAAGAAATCGTAGGAGAAGTATGAGATCATGTATGGATGTAGGGGATGCGAAAGATGTTTGTGGCGAAAAGAAAGTCGGGCGTTCTGCCCTCTCTGCCGACCACGACAGGGAAACGGCGTGATGGTATGTACGAGTATGTATATATTTTAAAGTTGTACTGAAATTTTATACAACGGAGGTTTTGTGAAATATCAGTACAAGTTTTGGCAAAGGACGAATTTTTGTGAATTCAAGTTAAAGAATTAATTCTAGGTTAGAGGTTTTATAATACAAACCATCGTTATTTTTGTTTCAAAGAATATACAACCTTAATAGCAATAAAAAATGTCTACCTAAACTGCGAAAATATCCCAGCAAGCAATTATTTGATCATTAGCAACGTTTTTAACAGGACCGGGTGTGTAAAAAATATATAATTTCGTGCGTACCGACCAGCAAACTTTCACATACATTAATTTTGTATAAGTAATTAGGCTTTTTACGGTTTCTGGAAATTATTTATCCGATTCAAGCTGGTATCATTTACTTGAATCACGAGTTGGCCTCAGTTCTCTTTGCGACTTCGACTTATTTCGAAAAAGTTTATTCATCAATTTAGATTAAGCATCAAATTTAATTTCACTTTATGACATAAATTCGCAATTATTGTTAAGAATTAAAAAAAAACCAAGTAGGTACATCATTTGCAAAAAAAGGTTACCTTTCGGCTGCACAAAAAAACGTAGAAATACCGAAATGATTCAAACGGTGAGATTTTTATAACCCTTTTTAATATAAAATAATTATGAATTGAACATATTGACAGTATAATTCTATTAAATTAAACAATTCAAAAGAAATATGATCTTAAAGTTAAACATATATGTCAAACATCAAAAGCAAAAAATATGTATATTAAATTAGGTATGGAAAGCAGAAGCACGAAATAGGTATGTTAAATTTTGTATGGAAAATATGAGCATTAAATTAGGAATACAAGCACAAATTATGCCAAACTAGAAATGGAAAACATAAGCACAAACTATAATTAGGTATAGAACATATAAGCATCAAATTAAGCACAGAAAATACAAGCTAAAACTAGCTATGGAAAACATATGCACACACTAGGTATAAGCCTCAAACTAAGTATGCTAGCTTGCTTGAAATAAGAGAGTGAACGTTTCAGCTCAGTGTTTAATATTTAGGAATTATGTTATGTGAAATATATGATTTAAAAATAATAACATTTCATCACAGACATCTAACGAAGGAGATCTTTATATCGACAAAATTGTGGTTTTACGTCTTGTTATTTTTTAACTTGACAATCATCAATAATGTTTACAACACAAGTATCCTATAACATATATGTATGTACATAGTATACGAAAAGCAAGATAAACAAAGAGGTCACTCAAATTACATGAATCCGGGTTTGTTGAGTATTGCTCCGTAAATCCAGGTATGTTGTTAAATGTTTGTAATTTCCGGTTCACCTGTCCATCAAAATGATTTTAAACTGTATATGTTGTGGATAATAAAAAAATTAAATAGTTGGATCACTATAATGACATATTTATGTTAAAAAATATTATAAAATTAATTGTGAAGAAAAATAAAAATTAAATCATAATGAACTCTCATAAACAAAAAAAAAACAACGTGGATAAACAAACGAAATATCCAAATATAAGCTCATAAAGAACAAAATTATCGATAGTTGCTATATTTCAAACGACCGAATTATGGAGAGCGTTCGTATCTGAGCCAATAAATACAAATTTGATATTATTACTGGAAATTAAATGAACAATAAATAAGTAGAACGTAAATAAACTGATAAAAGTGTATTGCCTAAAATAAAGTAATTACGGGCGTAAATGGTCAATTTAATAAATCAAAAATGACAGGAGCGCCCAACCAGAATCTTTCGGGACAGGCCGAAATATCGGGTGGAATTTTTAAAACGAAAAAAAAAAATCCAAACGAATAATTTTGAAATGAGAGAATTTTAGAAAACACATTAAACGAAAACACGGACGCGTGGATATAAAAGTGTCCATGGAAAAGGTGGAGTTTTATATATTTTACGTTTGTTGGAATTTTAGTTTCACTTCAGGGTAAAAATGTTTTAGAAGAATATTGGAATTGTTTTAATCGATAATGTACATTTATTTTACATTTTAATGAACATAGTATCAAAAATATTGAATGGATTACATCGGAATATTCTTTGTAGTTCGTTCGTCTTCCCCTAGTAAGTTTTCTGTGATATTTTTATCAAAAATTATATAATATATCTTTAGTATATATTTTACTATTGATACAGTTTTACTCCAATAACATAATATAACAAGTATAAATATAACATTATTACAATGACAACAATGTTACTCATGCTTACCCGTGAAGTGGCTCAGTTATGTCAACAAAATGTTTTAAAGAGTTCAATCTTCATTTTATCTACCGCGATATGGAAGAAATCTATATCGAAAAATTCATCCAACAAGGTCATTTCGTTGCGAGTGGTGATGCTCTTAATAGCTCTATTCGCAAATACGACATTCAAAACAATCTTAATTCACGATGGTGTAAATAACAAAAGTTTGTCTATCTACTAAGGGTTTGTCGTTTTTCCTGTAAGCAATTTGCATAGTATAAACATGTGTGTAGATATCTTTTAACGCTTAATGAGTAATATCCATGCATAACCATAGTAATATCCATGCATAACCTTAATGAGTAATATCCACGCAAAGCATTCAAAAATGTGGGATATAGTCGCTGAAATCGCTTTTGGACTCGCTCAACTATCAGGGAATTCTGCAAATGTAGGTAATTTCTCCAATAAAGGTTACAACCATTACTTTACATAAAACATGCTTTTTGTATTATTGTTTTTTATGCATAAAAATATACAAATTTTGGTTTGAGTGTAAATAGAACGTAGTTCAAATTAAGCGCAATTAAGGTGAGTTAGTTAACTAACTAATTGACGCTATAAATTATGTCTAAATGATATTACAAGTGATTATAATTTGATGAGTTAATTGTTAATCAGGTATTTCTTCCATATAATCGGCATTAGTTTAGTATGGTACATACATAAAAAATAAAGAACTTTAAAATAATGAATATTAATATGATAATAAAGAAACGAATTCTTAAATAATAATCATGAGACTAGAGAGAAGAAATCGTTTGTGTCGAGTTTTTGCTCAAGGTTTAAACCGACCGTTTATCACAAATAAACATGTGAAAGAAATCCATAAACGCCATGTTTTTTGTACATTAATGATATTTAACAAACAATACATTGAAGAAAATTGATACACTAGAAAAAGAGGGATGCGGTAAAATAATGTTTTTTTTTATTCTTACGGTACTCCACAATAAAACCAAATTGGTTAAGCGGAAATATTGTAAAGTATGGCCAAGAGATTTTTGTCCTTGGCCTCACTAATCGAGCTTACTAATCGGAGTTTAGAACCACTGAAGTAGGCACGGAGCTTGTTTTTCGTCACCGCATATTTTTGACAATAATACCACATATGAAAAGTTAACATCAAAAGCATACGTGTATTGCGTTCAAGTATTGTTACAAGACGAACTAACTCTTTTACCCGATTAGGATTTTTTTCGGTACCATCGTAAATCAAACCACTGAGTAGAAGAACTTAATTAAAGATTTTATCAATAATATTAAAATTATTAAAAATAAAATTTACACGTCAGAAATTAAGATGAAGTTAGTTCATAGTTATATAGTAATATATAAATTAGATTAGTTCTTGAGATAGAATTTGTTTATAGGTATAGCCTTTGGCGAATGTTTGTAGTAATGATTACTTTATTAAATAAAACAAAGACTATCTCCAAAAGTATCGGTCAAATCTTTGTATTTCTAGTATATTGACTGTAAACATTGAGGAATCTCACAGCACAGTGCGGTTTTTCAACTTAGCAGAAAAACTCAAATGTGTGACATACACGTAGATATAATCGATATTATGAGTGATGCACTCTGTGAGATTAGCTGTCCGTTAATTGTCTCATAATCTGTGCTATAATCATGTGCAGACGTCAATCAAATTAAACTATCTTTTGACAATGATGATAAGTCGCTTTTAAGTTTGACAGTCTGAAATAATAATATTTTTATCAAAGCATTACTACGAGTTTTATTTAATGATAATTGTTATAAGACTCCAAAATATTTAAATGGATCCATCTACGAAGCAGATATGGACAATTATCAATTGTAATTATTTTTAAGGAAAATATTTAAAATTAAAATTAAATGGACTCTCAATGTCGTGAGATAAATATAAACGATTTAAGAAGTCTTTTGTATAAACATTACACAATAATAAACGCTGCCCAGCTTTAGGAATCACTTGAAGACAACCCATTTTGGGAGGTATTATCAAAATTGATGATCATATATGAACACTACATACATACAATAGACTAAATCTAAAGCCGCATGTGTTACTATCTCATATCAGAAGATCTATTAGGGTTTCTTTGTAGTTCGTCTTTGTAGTTTTCAGTGGGATTTTTATCAAATATATTTTTCTGAACAAATACAGATGCGGTGAAGTACCCAATCTAGTGGCCGCAGTCCCAACCTTCCTATTGTTACACTTGACTTATATATTTTAATTTTGTAATATTTTTAATATGTCAATAATAGTGAATCCTTGTCCCAAGTTGGAGCGCTCTTGAAGAGATGTTACTATGTAAACAGCGCTATACAAATTGTCATTTTATTATTATTATCAATGGGAAACTTTTAATTGATTATTATTAAAAATATTCTTAAAAAAAGCGACTGTTAATGTTGTGAGACGGACTTAAATAATTTACGAAGTCTTTTAAAACAAAATAAATACAGATAAGAGTGAACAATCCACGAAGAAAAACTATCTAAATCATATTTGCATAGAAAGAGCGAATTTTATTGACTATGTACTTATTCTGTAAAATTAAATACAAAGACTTCTTAAGCAATCTGTTCTATCGCTCTAAAGATACCGATAAACTGATCGTCTCGACCAGCATCCACAGATAAAATCTAATGGTACAGGTAGTAAAATAATTGTTTGCATATTAAAGTTTTTGCAAAGTGGAAAAGCATTTATAAATTCCTGTTTTACGAGTCGGGTACTGTGGGAACTAGTAAACCAATCCCATAGGGACATAATGAAATATAAAATTGATTGAATGGGGCTTCAGGTTCCGCGCTATTTGACATCGTGGAATGCGCTTGTTGCAATGTGGCGCCGTACATAGTGATGTGCATTTCCGCTCCGTCTGGTACGTGGACACGGTACATAATATAATATGAGCTTATTTACAAATGCCGAGACTGAATTAGGGCTAAATAAATAATTCTAAAATACCGCAGCAGCGCAATCAAATTAGAATAAACAGGCAGTCAGGAATAGAATTGATTTTATATGTATCCATTTTTATATTATTCGTAGTTGTGTTTGACTGACTACACGTGGAGAATTTATAAGACATACATACATACATGCCACCACGCCGTCTCCCTGCCAGGGTAGGCCGCGAGGAGAGAGCGACACCCTTTATTATTTATTTAACAATTTGTAAAGATTACAGGTTAATATAACTAATTAATTAAAGGTTTTTCATTTATCTCCAAACTGATATTATATTCTCACTGGTCTGAATGAAGCTTTTCATTTCTATGACGCAATCAATGCTCTGATAAAAATTTTTGAGGTGGCTGCCATTTGGGTCGAATTTCGTAAAAAAATACCAACTTTCCTTTCTATAAGATAAAACAAAAATTAAATAAATAATAAAGATGGATAAACAGGTCAAATATTAAATTCGATTTTGTACCGTTCAAATGGCAGAGGTTTCACACCTAACAGCAGCACATATAACACTTCCGTAGGTGTCAAATACCGGCCCGGCTTTGTCTAGGGATTTGCATAATTCGGTTGTCTCTGACTGTTATCGGTGATTTCACCTGAATATGCACTTCGGGCATCGGAGATCAAAAACACCTATACGCTGTGATCAAAACAACGAAAAATTCAATTTAATATTCGGGTGATAGGAAAACCCTCGTGGTTGAGGTGTATTGTTAATCTGTCCTGTGGGTTAATGACGACTGTACGCCTGTATCACTATAGTCCAGAAGTTTCTGCCAGAACAAATTAGAGCGTATATGGACAGATACAGGTACCATCACGTGCATGGTAATGTGATGTTACAGTTAAAATATTGTATGATGCCTCTATTCTAATTAGTATGTCAGCTAGAGCAAACAGAAGACGCGTTGTTTCGTTATATTCTGAATCGTTAAAAAGTTAATATCGCGCGGTTATCAAGTTTTTTTTCAAAAAAAGGGAAAAACCCAGCAGAAAATAAACGACGTTTAAATGCTAATATCGTTTAATTTCTTGAAAATTTGCGATACATTTTGACTGAATTGTTTCAGTCAAATGAATCTGCAGTCAACAATGTGAAGATTGCCATGATGGTGGTCAACGTTCAATAAAAGTCTAAGTAAACCAAAATCAAGAAATTGGTAAGCATTGAATCACGACCCGTTTGACATATCATATGATTCAAGAATATAATTTCACTGGCAAGTTTATATGTTTAAGCTTATGAATGAATTAAAAGGTTTAAGAGTGTAAAAGAAAAAAATAACATTTTGCTGAAAAAAAATTTTTTTTTCGCAAACCACAAAACGTAATATAATCCTTTCGCGCTCTTATCGCGAGACCGCAGAAAAGAAGAGAAGAGGCTGTCTCGATGAAACTGATGAAGGCTTTATTGTCAAAGGTTAAATTTCAATGCTGGTTTACAGCCTTTCTGCGTCATCAATTCGACAAAGCGAATGCAAGAGTCGTTTAAACGTGACAGTTTGAATGAAAATTATAGTGGGGTTGCTGCCAAAAAATATAGAACATAAATAATTCAATTTTAATATTGGAATGACTGTTTATTTCGTTGTTTAAAGTACAACATGGTGGGTTTATTACCATGTGGCAAACTCTTCAACCAGTCAGAAAAAAATTTAAAAATTCGTAAGTGAAAACAATACTGGACCACTAAGTAAAAAAATATAGGTACCAAGGGAAATTGAACAAGAACCCGCGGGTCGGAAGCCAGGCGTTTTACTAATTAGGCCACAGAGGTCGTCATTTATATTATGTTCTTATGAACTTGAAACTTATCATATTTTTTGTGAAATATTAATACAGTTAAAGAATTCAACGCATTTATTTTTGATTCTAACAAAATTTTTTTTGCATACAAACAAAATAGGAATTAAAATATTTTTTACTACATAAGTGTCTATAATACTATTTTACCGAGAGACTTAAAAGGTTTACAGGTATAAGATAATTAAATTTGGAACCGTTTTAGGTTACTTGATATTGTAGAAGTACTTTAAATAAGGACTTTTTTAAACAGTTATTCCAAGATATCTTTTAAATACTAGCCTAGTCGACATTCGACGTCTAGTGATAACACTCTTGACATCCATCCGGAGGTTTCTGGTCCGATTCCCAACGGTAAAGTGTTTGTGTTGCCAACACGTTCAATGACGAACCACGAGTTTCGTGCCTACTCCAGAGGTTCTAAACACAAAGGCTTGCTTACTGGGACCGAAAACAAAATTGTCTACCAGTCACGATCTTCAATGTGTCGGAAACTCTAATACGGATATATTGAAGGGTACCAAATAAATAAAAACAATAGCTTAGTTATACTTCATATTTGATATGACACTTCTTAATTGTCACGGACCTTATGGCTGTGGGTCGTGACCTTCCATTATTTTTGCTTCTTCTATGCGTCTTTCTATTCTTTTCCATTTCTCACGATACACGGCAGTCTGTAGCGCCGCGACCAATGTTGAACTAGTCACATTCTTTACTTGGTCGGTACATCTTCTAGGGCAAACACTGTACTCAAAGATTCAGAAGACCAGCACCTGTATTAGTAAACTTTCGAAGCTGTAATGATGTCTTTCCGTATCTTGGTTAAAATTTTGTAACATCATTTTTGACTTAGCAGATGCGCCTCTCAATTTCAACATTACATCGTTCACCATCTGACAAAGTCGATCCAAGATAAATCAAATTATGTGACGCATTTGTGCTTACGAGTAAATACAAGAACTTTTTATATTGAGGCATGTTTGTGCATAAAATACACAACCTTTTTTCAATGTCACTCGTTATTTGTACAAAAATATATTTTAAATATGGGCGTTTGACATGGAGTGTTGATACTTCATATTCGTTTTCGCTTCACGAGTTCGTTTACATGCATATATTTTGCGCTGAGTATTTTTATTCGATTTAAACTTTTGATGAAATAAAGTGTAAAAAATTGATTGGATTCTACACTTAAGAGCAAAAGAAATATTGTAACGTTCTGAATATTGTATTTCAACTACGAGTATATTCCTTTTATTTAGATTAAAGTTGGTCTTCCAAATGTTGTTAAGTTGGTAAGATACCTGTCTCACAACTCAGGGGCTGCGAGTTCAATTACCTTAGATTTCCAGATTCTTTTAAAACTGTTCCAGTCTGGGTTGAGGTTAAGGCACGATTAAAACCTTTCTGGATGGTTGTAAGATACTAACGTATATTAATAAACCTGCCAGGTTATACTGTATATAAGGAAAGTGTAATACATAACAATATACTGTATCTTTAATGAATTTATGTTAAAATGAATACTAATATAATACTCATAAAAATTGCATCTTTAAAAGAAAAAGAGAAACAAAAGTTTAAATCTATTTCAAAAGTTTACCAAAAATGTATTTTGGATAAAATGTTAAAAATAAATTGTTAAAAGCTATGGCATTTTGAGAATTCATTTAAAATAGGAAATATATTTTGAAATTATCCCGTATCATTATGGGTATCTTGAAAATTTCATTTAAACATGAACTATTAGAGAGTTAGTGATTATAGAAAAAATAATTAATAGACATCTCAGCTAATCTTCGATGTACGTACATACACACCATCACGCCATTTCCCTGTTAGGGTAGGCTCCCTTTATTTTGTGCTCTCTGCACAGAGCGCCAGACTTTCCCACCTCGACACATATATTTTGCCTCTTCCATATGTATACACCTTGTAGTATAACGCTAACGATTTCTCTGACACTTTACATTTTCTTCTTTCAAAATATCATTCAATTGATCAAACGACGCCTTTTTCATTATGGGGGAGATTTTTTGTCTCCCGGCCACGCTCTCAATATGTCGGATTACCAATTCAGATATGATAAAGGGTTATTATATGAATGAGTGAACGACAAATTTTATCACCCGCTGCGTCTGGTTAGCGGCGAGTATTATGTCATATTAAGTGTCAAATACTCTGTGTATGATATGATTAGGACAATTTATAAATACAAGAAAAATATCAATATATAATACGACGCCACTGCGTTAAACGAAAATACATGCAATTCAACTGTAATGCAGGTGAATGCAAGTATTTGGATGCACCATAGAACATCACGTTCGTTCCAGATATAAAATGGTTTCATACTATGTGTATATTCTCAAGGCACGGGTAAAATAATTTCAAACTTCTACCAAGATTTACTTGCGGGTTCTGTTTAAGACATAATTCAATTTAGGACTTGTTCCAAATATTTGCCACATGCACATTCCGACGATGTCGCAGTAGTTAAAACATGTTGGAAGTAGAAAATAGAGTAAAAGGAAAATCGTGGCAATGAACGAGCACTTGGTGTTTACGTTATGGTCGAGAATGCAACTCGATGCAGAAGCGTCGCCTGCTGCCGACGTCTAAATCTGTCCACCATGCAACGGTGGTTTTCTGCAGATTGGTTGTTTCTCAAGTTGGGTTCCGCAGACCATAGATTGAGGAACACTAGCAGTGGATATGGGGAAACATGGAAGTAATTATTCCAAAACGACCAACCGACAAAGCATATTTTTTAAATTTATTTAAAATATGAAGTTAATTTTTCTGCTGTGGATTTCCTTAGATACTATTTGAACAAATATTTTATCATTATGTTCGTGTTTTCTTAACTAAACTAGGATTTTTTTTACCATTGAGGAGCCCACAGGTGGAACGGAAGCGTCTTACCAACGTGTGAGTTTCAACTTATACAGCATGAATTAAAAATTGCTATGTCTCATACGTGCACCGTTCATCTCTCAGAAATATCTGAGGAGATCAAATCCCTTCAATGACCGTGTTAGTAAGCCGCCTGTTTTTCGAACTGGTTACGGGTTCTGCTCCCGTTTGTACATAATTTTATTAAAAATAGTTCCAATCTCTTTAACACATTTCTGGTTGGTTGGGACACATTGTTACTATAACAGTTGTACTGTATACAACGAAAGTGTGATAGAACATAATAATACTATTAGATCTATGTATAACCAGTTTTAATATTTGTTAACGAATGAAAAACCAAAGAAATGTTAAAACATCAAAAAAGAAAAAAAGTGTGTGTAAGTATATTTCTGTGTTTTAAACTATCTCAAAGTCACAATACTTATAGACAGTTTGTTTCAATATCTAACTTGTTTAGCAAAACAATAATTCCTTGAATTGTTGAGGAATTTTGTATTCGAGAGTATCAACTGATGCCATCTCAGAAACGTACTCAGGTTTAAAGAGAATCGTTGACGGTTATGGTTATGTTACACTGTTAGATCGTCAGATTCTTCTAAATTGTATTATATCGGCAATAAATTCACAAATTTGTACAGTATACAACGAAATTGTATTATATCGGCAATAAATTCACAAATTTGTACAGTATACAACGAAATTGTATTATATCGGCAATAAATTCACAAATTTGTACAGTATACAACGAAATTGTATTATATCGGCAATAAATTCACAAATTTGTACAGTATACAACGAAATTGTATTATATCGGCAATAAATTCACAAATTTGTACAGTATACAACGAAATTGTATTATATCGGCAATAAATTCAAAAATTTGTACAGTATACAACGAAAGCGTAATACAACTCAATAAAATACATCATTTAGAAATTTCTAAAGAGATCGAATCCCGAAATAACTGACTCTCCTTCAACTTTATTCCACATTGAAATGTTTATACCTTGCTTTTTTGGTTAAATATGTGTGTTTGTAATATAATTTGAGATTGAGAAAGACTGTCCTAGACCCACGGTCTACATGTGACTGGAAACCAGACTGCAGTGTAAAAATAGTTGTAAAAATAACAAAATTGCAGCGAAACAAGCCCGGTCGTAAAGTGTTTATAAAAGGAGTGGGGAAATCCTATCATGAGAAGCGATATTACTGGACGATAAAGGAAGCGAAACGCTATGACAGTATATACTATACATAAATGAGAGTATTCGTCTACTGTTTATACACAAAATATCAGGTTGGCAATATTAGAACGGTTTATATAGAATTATAAATTTTGGAAAATACGAAAACCACGGAATGGATCTATGTAATTTTGAAAATAAGGCTAAAAATTCAGAAAGTTCCAATTTATTTTATTTTTAATGTTGTTTATGTATTTATACTATATAACAGTGCTCCGCAACCGGTGTGCCGTGGCACACTGATGTGCCGTGAGCCGGATACAGGTGTGCCGCGGTCAAATTCAATGTATTTGACATTTTATAATTTTTCATTATGTATTTAATACACAATGACAAATTATTTTTCATAATATTGTCTATTTTTCAAAATGTAGTATACAATAATTATTATAACTAAATAATTTTTCAATGGTCCCCCAGCGCCTGGTTACTGTTGAAAACTGCGTAGTGTGCTTTGTACACACCATGGCCGCACCAAATTAGTCAGTAGATTGCGTAAAAATAAATATGCTATAGTTTTATGTATGTATAGTTTTCAAATAAAAAACAAAAATTTATTGTAAAATTTGTGTATCAATTTAATACCTATATATTATAGCTTTTGGTGTGCCGCGCAATTCTAGGAAGAATTTTGGTGTGTCGTAGGTGAGAAAAAGTTGCGGGGCACTGCTATATAACATATACACTATAAATGAAAAAAACAAACAAGACTGAAAAAATAAACATGTAATTGTAAGTGAACAGTCTCAAATTATATGGATTTTTTACCTATCATTTGCCGTGATCTCGGTTACTAGTTTTTTTTGCCTGTAGCTTTTTGATCATGAAAAAAATAGGCTGAAACTGTTTTACTTCTATTGATTAACCAGTTCAAGCATGTATGAATAAAACGGTTTGATGTGATTCGATCTTTGGACCTTGACACAAAAGCTTCTGCCGGAGCAACTGGACCACGAACCTGGGGTGTACCGTTACACCCACGCTCGCAGCAATGTGCAGCTGCATCCAATGCGTGAATATGCAGGTTTGTGCACAGGGCCGGCGTTAGACTTTAAATATTTATTTGAAGAGTTGAATGGTAAAATCTACAAATATCGAATTTCGTAAATTGATTGTTAAAACTATTAGAAAATTTATGGAGTCAATTAAATTCGAAATATTTTATTCGAATTATCGTATTTAAAATTAGCTTTGATTATTCTTAATGAGTCAGATTTTTTAATTTTTCTCTTTAATTTAATGTGACCAAGTGATAATAAATGCAATTAATATTGTCTTATTTTTTTATATAATATTATACGTCACTGGTCATCCGGAACGCTCCATGTCTTTCAGGTCGAAATTACCTTCTTTGAAACGCAAAAACCATCGACGAGCTGTCCTTTCATTCATAGCATCTTCACCGTACACTTCGCAAATATCGCGAGCAGCTTTGGCAGCTTCATTCCCTCGATTGAACGCGAACAGAAGGAGGTGTCGAAAATGCTTGTAATCAAATAAAATAATATATGTAACGTAAAAGCAAACACAATATCTTATAGAGCAGAAAATTTTCTTTCGAATGACGTATAACCT
Organism: Odontocerum albicorne; assembly: GCA_949825065.1. Classification (NCBI taxonomy): domain Eukaryota; kingdom Metazoa; phylum Arthropoda; class Insecta; order Trichoptera; family Odontoceridae; genus Odontocerum; species Odontocerum albicorne. Next base: position 18,727,118 of record OX463849.1, on the reverse strand, counting down.
TTACCATTTTGTTTAACTTTTGGTGCTCATTTTTAAAATTGGAAATTAAACGGACACAACTTATGTTAACACCCAATATATTATAAAAAAATCAATTTAATAAAAAATACGCGAGAAGTTCAAAACCCAAAATCGGTTGGTACGTGTCCCAATAATATTCTTTACCAAGTTGAAATATTGATTTGATATCAAAAACCAACAAAAAGTGATTCTGGGAAATTGAATTGAATTTGTTCAAGTTATATCATGAATGATTATGCCAGAAAATTTTGATGAGAATTTGAAATTTGAGAGAGATGGAGAGAGAGAGACTTTGGAAACATAATTACGTGGATAAAATCTGAGGTGAACTAAGTGAAGACTTAACAATATAAGTTTCCGATAGAAATAATAGCTTTTACTAAATTGAAAAATACGAACTTGCCAAGTTGAAAATATCGAGGGTGGCCTGTCGAGATTACTAAATATTTCGTTTTTAAATAGCTATAATTTCCATTTCACCTAACTTCTTTACTTAAATAATGAAATCAAATTGAAAATACTCGTATATTTATTTATCTGTAAAAACTTTTTATTGAAATTGATCTGCGCGTAAAATTTTGAAATCAAGTTAATAAAAATGAATTGGTGCAAAAAAAAAACAAGGAATATCTATATATCAACATTTGATAAGAGAAAATTAAAATACATTGTTGAATTTCTTCTTGTCAATTAGCAAATCGTTTAGTAAAATATATCTATAGTACAGATCAAAAGAGGGATAACTCAAAATATATGCACCATATCGAATTCTAACGATACGCGATTATAGAAGTTTCGAAACAAGAAGACTATCTAGTTACGAAAAAACAAAAATCTATCGAGATATCCATAATGAAGGTCCTCCAATGTAGTTTAATTTCCCCACAGTATTATACTATTTATGCACTAAATGTATGTTTTCAAATAATGTACAGCCGTGCAAACAAATCACCCTCTGTTCTACATACCAAATTACATAACAAATATAATGACTAAACACTCAGTTACGCGTGGTATAGAGATATTGAACCAATTGAGTGACACTGTAGATATATTCTCGGCATTATCTAGCAGTATGAAAAGAATCCTAACTGATATTCTTCCACTCCATGAAGTCTTCAAAGTGCATGCATTTTTACAGCATTTATTCGGTATTTTATCAAGTTCACGTTTCAATTCGAAGTTGGTGCCAAAATACTGTTGTGAACTATCATTTTAGCAAATATTGGTACTGTCCAGTTCGAATATATATGTTCTAGTACCTTATTTCATTTGTTTCATATCACTACACGCCGATCGATATAACTCGTAACTCTTTCATAATCTGAAAAAACACTACCTAAAGTAGTGGTTCTTAACCTTTTCGAAGTCACGGGGCACTTTTGATTATAAGAAAAATTTGCGGAGCACCAAAATCACCAAGGGCATAAAATTAACAATAAAAATGCACGAACATCACTTTTATTAATAAATACAAATTCCAGATTATTGGAATGTAGGAGATTGCGCCGCGCCTCGGCTGCGTTGCCAACAGCAATTCGCCAAACTTCGATTAAATGTTTCGTATTTTACGGAGCACTTATAACATCCTCGCGGAGCACCGGTTAAGAACCACTGACAAAGAGAAGAATTCTGCATCAAAATTGATTTTAGTATACACGTGCTTGTATTTTATCTCAGATTGGGGGTTATCACATACATGAAGTAAAAAGTTGTGTGCTTGGAAAGAAAAGTTTAGAGATCTGTTCTCTTTGCCTATCTCTCAAGGGACATGTCGTGACGACAAGTACGAGTATGTATGTATGAAGTAAAAAAAAGAAATAATTATTTTGAGGACAAAATCATCATCATTAATTGTTGACCAGCGAACCTCAGTGCATTTCTGTTTTCAGATTCTTCTCATCCAGATCTTACACAGTCAAGTCCTGGCAACGAAGACCGTTCCTGCTTCGGAGCATAATATGACAAAGTTGAATAAGCCTGTATGCCATGTATACTAACTTCATTATGTATGGTGTAAAAGGTGCGGGCTGCCAGTATCTGATTTCATAACTGGGCTGGTCGCTATTTTTCATTGCCAAGCATCCAGTATCCAGTTTCAAGGCGCGACAGCAGAGCCTTTTAGCCTTGGGGGATTACAATACGCGAGCTCAAGTGAAGGTTCATTCAGGAAAAGAGTTAAGTTTGCGAAGTTCTTATACATGAATCTTAGTTTCAGTGTATTGCGTAAACTGACAATTATACATACGCACATCTTTGTAACGTCATACCGGTAAGATTCTCTCACACAACAGATTGCGTCAAACTTAGACGAACTTTCACAAACGGACGTAATATATACAGACTTCCAGAAAGCTTTCGACAAAGTTGATCACGATATATTACTTAAGAAAATGCATAAACTTGGCTTCAGCGATAATCTAATTGGATTATTTGAATCATACCTAAAAGAAAGATCTCAATACGTAACAATCCGGAACAAGTCTTCTGTGAAATTTATCGCAAGATCTGGTATACCACAAGGATCTAATTTAGGTCTCCCGCTATTCCTCATATTAATAGACGACATTCAAAATTCCATAAGTCACTCGACATGTTTATTATTCGCTGACGACCTGAAAATTTTCAAAAAGATCAATTCACCTTACGACTGTGCACAGTTACAACAGGACCTAGATTCCCTAGTTTCCTGGAGTGAGCAAAATCCTCTTCTGTTCAACATTAATAAATGTGTCTGTGCATCTTATAGTCGATCGTTTTCACCAATCCACCATCAGTATACTATACAGGGAGTGGCATTACACAGAGTTTCTGAATTCACAGATTTGGGCGTAACCTTTGATGTCGGACTCATGTTCGTTAACCATGTTTCACGTTTGATATCGGACTGTTACAAACTACTCGGTTTTATAATGAGAATATCAAGAGAATTTAACAGCACCGATACCCTCCGAAACTTATATAATTATCTAATTAGAACCAAATTAGAATATGCATCTACGGTTTGGGCTCCTCATCAGCTCAAATATAAAAACAATATAGAACAAACACAAAAAAAATCCTCAGATATCTATGGTACAGAACAAAAGGCGATTACTCAAAATATACTCACTATGTCGAACTTCTCACCGTGTGTAACTATAGAAGCCTCGAAACAAGAAGGCAAGAATCCATTGCGATATTCCTACTTAAGGTTTTCCAAGGTTGCTTTAACTGTCCCGCGATTCTAGAAGCACTAAGTTTATATGTACCCAATAAATATAGCCGTGCAAGGAATCACCCTCTGTTCTACATACCAACTTACAGGACGAATATCATGGCTAAACACTCACTCACGCGTGGTATAGAGATATTGAACCAACTGAATGACACTGTTGATATATTCTCGGTACCGTCTAGCAGTACGAGAAGAATCCTGGCTGATGTTATTCCTAACGAATAAGCTAACGCTATAAACATACCCTGTTTGTGTTACAGGAGAAATCCGTGCAAAGTGAATAAAAAAAAAATAAGAGATACATTGATATTTGTAAGTTTATGAACTATTACTACGAAACGTGGTAATCTATTAACTAAGAGATAAAAGTCGATTACTTTTGCCTTTTTAAATAATAAAAGAGTACATTTAATATGAAAAGATTCTTATACGTGAGTCTTGGTATCAGTGTATTGCGTCAACTGACAATTATACATCATTGTACTTTGATACCGGTTAGAGATATGTTACATTGATATTTGTAAGTTCACATTAGTGCGAAACATGAGAATCTATTAATCAAGAAAAAACAATCGAGTATATTTACCTTTTCAAACAAAAAAAAGTACATTCAATATCAAAAGATTTATATACGTGAATCTATGTTTCAGTGTATTGCGTAAATTAATAATTATACATACGCACATTCATTGGTGGTTGTAATTTCACATTACTACGAAACACGGGAATTTATTATATTGACAAAAAAAATCAAGTACATTTTTACCTTTTTTAATAATAATACAAAACATTTAACACGAATGGATTCTTATACGTGAATCTTGGTTTCAGTGTATTGCGTAAATTAATCGAATTCTAAAAGAAGGAAGAGTGGAATGCCTTTAAAATATGAAAGTATGCATGACGACGTGATTGTAAGTGACAGAAGCTGGATATAATAAAGTGGAGATCTGTTCTCAAGGCCTGCCCCAATAGGGATATGGCGCGATGATGATACTAACAAACGATTAGACAGTATTTATCCCAAAATAATATTTGAAAAAAAAGCTGCAAAAAAATAACAAATAAGAGCTAATAAAAGTTTAATTATTTTTTTTATTCATTTCAGTTAAGTTCCATGGGGTATCGCAAACACGGAAGAAAAGCACAGTGTTATATTAAAACGGTTATGGAACTAGAGTCCTGCAACAGTTTAGTGAAGACGAGATGGCTTTAGCACAAGGCGTTGAATAGCTACTTCAAATTAATATCGTGTGAAGATAAAGCGGTCGTGGTAGCAGCGAGTTTAATTAAAAGTTCATTCGGTATAATGTGATATCCTGAAAGGTTAGCACTTCTCCGGAAGGAGGGATTGGTACGTATGGTGAGGAAGGGGCGTGTCATTCAAATTATTATTGTGAAAACTGTTAACTGGGAAAACAGTTATTAACTGTTAAGATAAACAGGCAAATTAAGTATGTATACCATGCATACTGAATTACAGAACCTGTAAATACAATTGTTTAATTAAATTTTTAGTAGTTTTGACCCATGCAAATTCACGAAATGTAAATTTACTAGCTAAGCTGAAAGGTTTAAAAATAAAAACTGCAGAAAAAGTTTTAAAAACGAATGTTTGTTTTCAAGTTTTGGTAGCTTGGAAAATCTGGATTGCTTACGAGTAACAGCTCCCATCAAAAGTGGTAGGGAACTGATTTCGTGGTACATTTTCAACTTCAAGAAGAACAGTTCCCTTATGGCAGCAATATTTGAATGTTTTATCAGATTATTTATCGAGCCAGAGTAATGAATTACAATTATGTTCTCGTTCAAGTTGTCACATGGCAAACTTCCAGTCTTCTCTCAGAACATTGACGAAAGCTCTTATTCGCTGTCCTTATTCAGTACGACGCTCGTTGGCTTTCTCTTCAGTATCTTGCCGTTGATGCAGTTATCGAAAATCCCGCTTTCGTTGAGCTTTCACAGCGCGACACTCATTAGCTTCCTCTCAGTCTCTTGTCATTGATGCAGATATCGGAAATCCCGCTTTCGTTGAGATTCCACAGCGCGAAGCTCATTGGCTTCCTCTTCAGTCTCTTGCCGATGATGCAGTTATCGGAAATCCCACTTTCGTTGAGCATCCACAGTGCGAAGCTCGTCGGCTTCCTCTTCATTATCTTGCCGTTGATGCAGTTATCGAAAATCCCGCTTTTGTTGAGCTTCCATGGTGCAACGCTCATTGGCTTACTCTTCAATTCCTTACTGTCGTTGCTCTAGTCGAACATTTCGCATTTGCATAGTGTACGTAGCGTGACATTAAATGGCTTCCTATGTTGTTGTCTCCGATAGTTGCGCATACGTGTATATTCAACGGGCTTTGCACTTCTTTCGTATTCGTTACTTTCGTATGACAATAATTTATTTATTTGAAGACAATAATATTAATAATACTAAACCAAAACAATGATATTAATAATTGAAATGTAAATATTAAACCGTAACTACAACACTTATTCTTACGGATGTAAGTACTATCGATTTTACATAGTATAATTTGTTGTAAATACCGCACAGAGTATTTGATAATTAAAATAAAAACAAGGTTTTACAATACATTAAGCCAAAAATTGCTCAAAAATAAAAATGTAATCTTAATGTTGGGAACCATTGAAGTTAAGAAAACTAGAGCTTTTATTGTTTTTGATAAGTTGGGGGGAAATTACTGAACTATTACTAGATTTTAGTCGACTTTACAGCAGACGTATAGCACTGACAATTGGACTGTACTGTATTACAATTTCGCTAACCATACATATCACCAGGCTGTGGCACTTGCGGGGTAGGTAGAGAGAACAGATCTCTAAACTTTTTTTATCCGAGCACATAATTTTTGCCTCCTCCACATTCATACAACATCTCGTCATGCACAATCTTATATTATTTATACTTATCACTTTACCTCCTTTCAAAATCTGATCCATTTAGTCCAGCCATGTTATTCTCGTTTAACCTCTTCCATGCACACCTTTCACTATATCCGGTAAAAAATCAATTTATGTCGTAAATAATTAAAAAAACATATTGTAGTAAAACTATTATTATTTTAGATATTTAAGATATTCTGATAATTATTGTAACATGTGAATATAATAATATTTTATCAAAGGTTTCGGCTTTAGCTTTGTGGAACTTCATATGAGGATATTTATTACAATAAATTACTTTGTTATTCCAAGAATTACATTAACCCCTGCTACACGTGTTTCCATATCCTATTTTCCACCTCATATCCTTATTCCCGCCTAAAGAGAGCCACGGGATAGGATGTAGAAACACGTGTAGCGGGGATTAATGTAGAAATAGTACAATAATATTAAAAGGATAATTTTTATATATCGCTGGGTACCACAGATAGTAGACTATCCTAAAGGTGGAATAAAAAAGTAATATTTATTCATGATGCGATATATAAATTATGTGAGAGTAAATTGCTGCTTGCCGGAAATATATATTTATCAATTATTTAAGAGAAAAGGGACTATTTCTATGAATAGCAGAAAAGATTGACAGGCTATTAAGAAAGAGTGAAAAATAATCAGCGCTCTTTGCTGTGGGAATAAAATAACTCAGAAAAGAAAACAAGAAAACATTTTCATTTACTGATATTCTAACAAAACACGTGTTCACTCGTGTGAATGATGAATAAAATGTATGTCTGGTGATACTTTTTCATTCAGAAGAAAGTCATGATAAATGTTAGTTGATTAAGGTATTAAAAAAATATATCAATGAGATCAAAAATAATATATTAGTGAACAAAAAAATCAGATTGCCAAAATAATTTTAAACATTGTATGAATTATAGCACTCAGGGAAGTTCTTTCACAGTATGCCTCTCAGACATATCAAATATTTGTATGATACAACAATTTTCCATATGTTCGAAGATTTTCGGGGTTGTTTGATTTTATACAGAGATCCTGCTCATTCCTAGATTATCAGCGGGTGTGTCTTATAAAATATATTTTGAAATTTGTATACGCGGAATTACAGCAATTTATTCAATTAGCAATTATTCAATTTATTCATTCTGAAATTGAGATAAACGAGGTCAAGCCTGGGCTGCATTTGGAAAGCTGTGCTTTATTCTAAAATCTCCAAAATACGCAAGACATCTTAAAAAATCCGTATTGGGCTCCTGTGTCCTTCCTGTGCTAACATATGTGCTGGAAACATCGGCGCTGAATAAACAGATTATGCACAAGCTCATGGTGACGCAGAGGGCCATGAAGAGAAGAATGTTAAATATCTCTCTGAGGGATAGGAGAACCAATGAATGGATAAGGCAGCAGACCAACGTAGCCGATGTCGCCGAAAGAGTCGCCATTCAGAAGTGGAACTGGGCGGGACACATCGCCAGATGCACAGATGATAGATGGACCCAGAGAGTGCTAAAGTGGCGCCCAAGACAGGGAAGAAGGATGGGCTGTCCTCAGACACGGTGGTCAGACTGCATTAGGAGAGTGGCCGGGAGCAACTGGAAACGATGTGCCCAGGAAAGAGAGAAATGGAGGAGGAGAGGGGAGGCCTATGTTCAACTTTGGACGGAGACGGGATGATGATTCATTTAGCATGCTGTGTTTTTCTAGATCTTTTCTAACTTGTACTTTCGACACTGCTCGCATAGATTGTTTTTGTAAATTTTTCATCATTCATTCTATGCGACCAAACCATCTCATTTATCCTTTTTTCATCTTAAGCACTACATCTTCTTTCAATTAAAATAATTTCTAATTAATGTCATAATTCCTTATTTTGTCAGATATTGTTTTTTCACACATTTTATGCAACATTCTCATTTCTACAACGTTTAGCTAATTTTCATAAATTTTCTGCCACGTGTATATTTTGCTTGCATGTTCTAATATTGGGACAAGGATTCCATTATGAGCAGCCAGGTTACTTCTCTTATACACATATAAAAATATCATTTGTGGAATTCCATTAAAAACCACTTAACCAAATATCCACTCAATTTTATGGGGCAAAATATTTAAACCAAACTAAATAAGCGAACATATAAATTTGATTCGTCGCAAAATATCTGAAATAATGTATGACAAACTCATTAACCCCTCAAGCCACTTTTTGTGGTTTTCGTATAAGCATAGCTTCATCTCATGTATTCTAAACTAGTTAAATTCCATCTCCATCTTTTTTCATTCCATTCGATCACATTTAAAACGAAAAATGAAAAGCAGAATATTCTATAGATTCAATCACAGACAACGAGTTAAGATGAGATGAAATAAAGTTACAAATTTCCATATAGTATATCATATATCAAATAGTAACAGGAACAAATGTCAGATTATTTTTTGCAATCAACAGTTTGAACTTTTCGATGAAACAACTTTGCCAAGAGGCAGGAAACGTGACGCAAAATTATGAGATAATATCAGAAATCAAGTAACCATCACTGCAATGGATGGAAAAACTGAGTGCTGGTCTCGTGCCAGTCTATTCGATTTGCAGTCAAAGAGAGGATGGAAAATACGTTTTAATATGTAATTGAAAATCGTTTTGAGCGCATCGAAATCAGTTTCAAATAGTAGTTATTTGATTTAATATTAGGACTATACGATTATCGTCGAATCGTATTGAACATTCATAATGTTCAACTCAACATATCCGCATTGGTGGGCGGGAGGCAATATCGTATCCTGCATCATTATGGGTTCAGGAATTTCATGTTATTTTTTAAATATTTCTTTTTGTATGCAAGTAACCAATGAAAATTAAGCTTTCAACAAATTTACTTAATTGTTTACTCGTTCAAATATTGTGTCATTCATTCTTCACGCATTAACCGATCAGTGAAGTTCATTTATACGAGTACGTGGCCCATTTATACGAGTACGTGGCTCTGTAAGCAATTTCGAAAAATATCAACATGATAAAATTGTTTTACTATACTATGTTAACATACAACAAAAAATATTAACCGCGTATAGACAATAGTAACAACATATTTAAAATGACAGTATAGAAACTAAACACAGATAATTCAGAATCTAGTTAATATAATATTTATTTATTTGGATTTTATGGCAGGCATTTTGTGATCTAAAATATATATTGGGTCCTTACATGTGAAATTGGCGTTTGGTTTGGGAGGAACATAAAGTTGATTTTTTTTTAATATAATATATTTATTTAATCAAAGTATGTACCATTGCTATCTATGCACTTTTGCCATCTCATAGGTAGTTCATCGATCCCTTTACTAAAAAAACCATTCGGACGGGAATCAATAAAATCTTTGAAGTCGGTTTGGACTGCCCCATCGAAGTTGATTTTTTTCCCTTGCAAGAAGTTATCCAAATTTCGAAAAAAATAGTAATCTGTTGGGGCGAGGTCCGGAGAGTACGGTGGATGTCTTAGACATTCCAATTGAAGCTCTTCTAATTTGGTAGCCGTCTGTTGTGCAGTGTGTGGTCTAGCGTTATCATGAAGCAGCAGTGGCCTAGAGCGATTAACCAGCCTCGGTTGTTTAGCAGCTAGCTTTTCCATCATGGTTTGCAGTTGCTGACAATAGACATCTGCCGTAATCGTCTGGCCAGATTTAAGAAAGCTGTAGTGAACGACACCAGCACTAGTCCACCAAACGCTCACAAGTAACTTTTTTGGAGTCAATTTTCGCTTGGGGCATGGTTTGGCTGGTTCGGCAGGGTTCAGCCATTGCGATGAGCGCTTCCGATTATCATACAGGATCCACTTTTCATCACAGGTAATGATTCGATTCAAAATCCCTTCATTATTGTGCCGATTGAGTAATGCAACGCAGCAGTCAACGCGCGTTTGTTGATTTGCTTCACTCAATTCGTGAGGTACCCACCTTTCAAGCTTTTTCACCTTCCCAATTTGCTTCAAGTGGATTAAAACAGTTTAATCACTAACACCGCAGCCTGCAGCTAACTCGGACGTGGTTTGCGATGGATCTGCTTCCACAATAGCCTTCAATTCTTCATTATCAACTTTCTCCACGAGGCTTGTTCTGCAGGTCAAAATTTCCAGAACGAAAACGCTGGAACCAAAAACGCACTGTGTTTTCTTTTGCGGCACCGTCGCCATACACATCATTAATCCTTCGAGTCGTTTCTGCAGCACTGGTGCCACGGTGGAACTCGTACTCGTAAATAACGCGATATTTCAAGTTTTCCATTTTGTAAACTGAGTGACGCAAAGAAAAAAAACAATTGAGGAAAAAACAAATGAATTATAATTTTCGAAACACAAATACTTGAGTAAATAGCTGTATAAATTTGAGTTTGAAATTCCTAACCAAAGAGAAGATATTTGCGATCAAAGTTGCAAGTACGGCAAAACGCCGGTTTCGTATGTGGGGACCTAATATTTGATATGATAACGATTGCTTTCAAGAATATCGGGAGAGTAACTTTGTCAATGGTCATTGTTTCCAATTAACATAATATGAAATCACACGTTGTGTAACTTAAGTCCATCGTCATGGTAGATATTCGTCTATAAGAGACGATAAATAAGTAGCGTACACTTTAACTAACGATAGTCCAAATAACATTGAGATAGAAAACATTTCTGAATAATACACAACAAAAGTGCTTCAATCGTCGAAACGAGATTATTATGAACCGTTGTGAGAAAATTTCTTAGAGAAAGGGTCAAAAACTCTAACAACTGACAGACCAGCAACATAAGCAACATAGTCAGATAGAGCGTGAAAAGAAGGCGGTAATGGAATGGCCATGTGTATAGGATGGATAGTGATAAAATCCCACACTAGTATACACGACATCCCACAGTAAATCGCATATAAGGCTGCTTAAAAGGTGATCAACCTGAAACAAACTCGCGCTAACTTCACTTCGATCAACCAATTATCAAAACAAATCCCAATAGGCAACGAAAGGAGATATGTGACTTAACAAACCATCATAAGAATATGTATGTATGCAAGCAAAATGGTCTAGCGGGCATGACAAAATCAACCCATAGCAAACCTAAATGCAGAATTCTCACCATCACGCCATTGTCCTAGGGAGAACATATATCTCCTTCATTATATCCTGGAACACATCTATCGTTTCTGCCACATACATACATCTCGTCATACATACTGTCCTATTAAAAATACTCTTCCCTTTTTCGAACTTGATTCATTTGGCTGTGTCATGTTTCCAAACTTTTCGTTTATTTTACGTTACTTGTATTTTTAGTAAACCTTTTTTTATTCATTCTTTCTACGTGGCAGAACCATCTTAATGCTCCTTTCTCCACCTTAAGCACTATATCTTATTTCAATCTGTATTATTTACCAGTGTCATTATTCCTTATTCTGCCATACGTTGTGTTTAAACAACTTCTGCGTAACGGTCTAATTTCTACCGGGTTTGGATAAGTAAGATAACTTACATTAGTTTTTACCATGTTCAAGTTTCGCGTGCATCATTACGCGCCGTATCTTCTTTCAATTTGCATTCTTTCCCAGTATACTTATTTCTTATTCTGTCATACATTGTGTTTAAACACGTTCTACATAACGCTCCAATTTCTACCGTGTTTGGATAAGTAAGATTATTTACATGATTTTTTACCAAGTTCAAGTTTCGCGTGCATACATATATGTTAAGATTGCGACTAAGATTATATTATGAGCAGTTAGTTTTGCTTCTCTTAAAATGCTCCGTTTTAAAGTATAGAACAGACAATCTAAAACAAAATAGCATTGAATGGAAATCATTTTGGTCACGAAGCCTTTACAAACAAGGATCGTTGTGTCAGTAAAATATGTAATTTGTGTGCTCTGCGTGCTAAGTGCTAACTACAGCTTGGATTTGCGGATGCACTTGTAACATCTGTCAGGGGGGCGCATTGAATTTATGAAACCAAAGCATTTAAGGACTACTGGAAAAGCTATAACAATAATTTATATCTACAATTTAAAACTAATAACGTTTGAGAGGTCAAAGTGGGGCTTATGAATAAAGTGAGAGTTAAAAATTACTTACTTAATTTATACCGAGTAGCTTTTGCTTTTTCTTTGATATACATTTTAGTGTTTTCTATGTCCACGTTTCGCTTTTATACATCAAAGTTGGTAATTGAATACTGTTGTGGACTATCATCTTAGCAACACTTTAATATTGTCCGGTTCAAGAATAAATGTTTTATTGTCCGTTTCAAGAATAAATGACTTCGCTTCCTACACGCCGTTCGGTATTTCTGTAATTCTCCCATCATCTGAGAAATTACTACCAAAATAATAGAATTCCTTAACATGCACTCTCATACATCATCATGCATTTTCGTTTCTCAACATGCATTCTTTCATACAATTTACTGGTTTCGCAACATACATTCTCAGACCTATTTCTTTACATCTTTCATACAATTTACTGGTTTCCCAACATGCATTCTCAGACCTACGAGTATGTCTTTACATCTTTCATACAATTTACTAATTAAACTCTGTAATTCATCGACATTAATTTATAATACATTTCTGTCATATAATCCATGTCCGCAGTGTGTGTAGTTATATAAACATAACTTAAAACGAAACGCATAATTAAATTCGCTCATAATCTGCTGATGAGCTTTCTCGTGAAATTAAGTTAATTCTTCGGGTTTATTGCAGCCTCCACATACAGTCTGCATAAATTACCCAAACATGAATAATTCAGTGTTTTTGCTGCTGGTATATTCCAAACTTTCGGCCGGACACGCGTATATTTCGGTAGGGTCAAACAATAATGCCAAAACAATTTGCCAAGTTAAATTGTCTACCCAGAATACCAAAAAGCCACGGTACGGGACCGGCATGGACCAAGGGTCTCCAACCCTATGCCCGCAGGCATCTTTTGGCACCCGCTGACCCATTGTATTGGGATACAATACAACACGGTAATCTTATTATTGTCAAGTGGTGATTTCTTACGAACAACCAGAAATATGTTAAAATGTTCGTATGTGAAAAGGATAAAACTGATATATTGTTTATACCACTCGAAACTGATGTATCGGATTGAAATGTGGACGTAAAAAATACCGAAAAAAGACGAATAAATGCTCTAGAAATGGGAGCAATCAGAAGAATACATGTGGGGATAATGTATTATTTATTTATTGAACACTTTATTGTAAAAAACAATCTGGCGGGCTTATTGTCAGGCGGCAATCTCTTCCAACCACCGGACAAAACTAAATAAATGAAGTTACATACATGGTTGCAAAAAAATATTTAGGTGATTATTCATTTTAATTAAGAGTTTTTTCAGTCACTTCTTAATGCATGCAAAGGACGGAGATAGTCTAACATTGATTTGTAACTTGTTCCAGAGTCTCACTGCATGGATAATAAAGCACGACGTAAAAAAAGAAGAAGGGTGAAATGGGAAACCCAATAAACAATCTTTGTTTGAGCATAGCGCAAGTCCATGATCGAAAGGATGCTGACAATTTTCGGCTAGATAAGAGAGGGCGGCGGGACAGAAAGCGTATTATACAACACAGATAGTTTGTGAATTTTGCGTCTATTTCTCACGTTCAACCAGTTCATCGCCTTTCGGTATGAAGTGATATGATCGTACTTTTTCAGGTTAAAAATAAATTTTAGACAAAGTTTTGAGCACGCTGTAATTTATCCAGCTGTTCTTCCGTAATATCCAAATAACAGACGTTCACATAGTCCACAATCGGAAAGAACAGAGATTGCACAAGTAAAATGTTGGTTTTAGAAGGCAGGAATCTTTGCGACACTTTAGGGGAATGAAGGCTGAAGAAGATCCTTCGACTTACCTCATTTATTTGATTTCGCCATGAGAGAGAGTGTTATCCATTTACACTCCTAGGTTTTAAACCGTTTTATTTAATGGTATGATAGAGCCATGTATGACATAATATGGAATAAATGATCTAATTAGGGATGAATGTGAAGATGAAGATCCCTACGAGATGGTTTGCATCTTACTCAACACGTCAGCTTTAAGTTCACATTCATCCTTCATTTCCGTATTCTGTCATAAATTGTCACTCTATGTATTCTTCTCAGTGCACACATTTTTTTATAATAATGATAAAAAAATATTTATCATGTCTAGCTACAAATTTGAATAAAACAATAAATAAAGTGACCATCGTACTACTAGTAATGTGCTAGGATGTGTTCTAGGGTACAAAAGGTTGGGAACCGCTGCCATAGGCAGATGGCATGCTGGGGAACAAAGATTACGATGTATAAGGAACCTCAGAAATTACCATGTAAATCAATGGAGAAGACTATCCGGATTACACATTGGCTGTTGGTGATAACGACGTCATTATGGGGGCAGAGGATTGGATCAACAGACATACACATAACATTACCCATATACTCTGATTGGATGTTCTCAAATCATTGTCATATAAAATATTTTGATAGGTTTATACCCTGTCATGATCCTTAGGGCAGATTAAGACGTTTTGGTTTAGTAAGTCGTGTATGTAGATTGTCGTTTATTTATTATAGTGCACTATTTAAATCATAATATTAAATCATAGTAATTTCAAGACAATAAAATTAAACAAATCATACTATATTTCAGTTATTAGAATCCAAAATCTATACGTTGATATAAATTAACTTGGTGTATTTACAAGTAGAAATAAATTTAAATAACAATTGTTATTGGTTTAGTCTCACAAGACTCAGTCTTGTTTGTGGTTTAGTCTCACAAGACTCAGTCTTGATGAGGCAGGCGAAAACCTTGAAACCGGTAGGGTTATACCGTTATATAAAGTTAAATAAACAGTGTTTGACTTAACAAATTACAATGTCTTTAAACCTCCACAGTATTAATGACTTAACTATAAATAATTAACAAAATAACAATTTCAAAACTTAAGAATGATTCATAGATGTAAGGCCAAATTCATTGTACGACCTTAACAATAATTACTAAACTTTGACTACTTTTTTACTGAAGAAATAAGTATCAAAGATTAAATTTCGTACAAATTTGTCCAAGCTTTTTGCAATAAGGGAGTTACGTGGTTTCATTTCTTCACTTTATACTTAGGATCATATAAGGTACGACTCTGACTAAAAATAACGAAATTTTAAGGTTAGAAATAAGCATTTAGTATGAAGGCCGGACTATGAATTCGGCCCTTAAATACATTATATTCTTCCCAATTTCCATTACATTCTACTTTCCTAAAAATATTCCCAATCTTCGCCGGTAATGTTTTTTCTTATTTGTATAAATGAATGATTATGTTAATGATTATAAAAATGATTATAAAAATAAATTACAATGAATGATTATATTTCGTTTCTTTTGTACAATGCACCTAACACTCGTCATATATTTTGTTTAATTACACTCTGGATGTTTTGTAGAGATTGCTTTATGCCGATAAACTAGGTAGGTGGTACTTTGTACAATGTCAAGTGTCATAAATAAATTCACAACTTATTGCCATGTAGTTTAACAGCGGAAGTAAGATACATAAATACTCGTATCTTATATTATGTTACTTGGCAATATAATACAAAATGGTTATTAATCAATCTAATACAAAAAAGATTATATTTTATTTCCAAACATACGTTATATGTCGAGGTAATGAATAAGCTTGAAAAAAATTGCTTAAAAGATAAATGTTTAGTATTTATATAGTTTATATCTATGCTGAGGTAAAAACTTGTTTTAATTTTTTTTCATAATTTAAAGATCACAAAGCCATGTGCACATTTCCAATACATGAAAAAAATATTAATTTTGTTTTTTGACAACCAAACTCACGTATTTAACCACAAATGGAGAACGTGGATAATTTTTGAAGTAAACTAAGATTTACTAGATTTTGAAGCACCTCTCATGAGATCCTAAAAAAATACGTATTACAGTTAATTTGAATTGATTTAAATGCTTTTATCATATTCAGGAAATTCGAACATTTTTAGAGGTCCATCAAATTTAATTTGGATATCAACCAAAATATTGTGTTGAAAACCTTTTAAATGTATACAATTTGAATAATTACATTTAAATACGAGTATAACAAACATATAAATAAAAAAGTCCTTTCTAAGAAGAAAATAAAAAATATAGGCTTGGCATTCTCAATTTCCATACATTTTATTCAGGAAAAAAAAATTCTATTAACCAGTTAAAATGCCCATTCAAATGGAAAATCAATTTGCAAGTACTAACAACAGAAAGACGGAAAAATATGCGTATATAATGTTACGTACTTATGCAAAATTTGTTTGTTGAATTATTCATGAAATTCGGTTCAAGTGAATTTGAGCACATTCCATATTATAAAGGTTCCGAGTTTATATTTCTTAAAATGACCTACGATTTGTACCCAAAATTCTTATAAGTAATTCTATTATACACAAGCCTATTCATAATTAAATTCCCCCCTTGCCATTTGTCGAACGGAACTACCGATGAAAAGCTCTCGCCAGCCAAATATTTAATATTTCGCATAATAGTACGATAACTTGATCAAATAACGAATTCGGTTTGATGAAAATTTTACTCAATTTCAATATTTCGTACAAAACGCAAACTGATATGGCAAAAAGTTCACCCCCTAAGTAAGTAAATAAATTGAAAAGTTCAAGAAGGGAGCAAATAAATGTTCCAATAACAATATTTCGAGTAGAGAGAGAAAGAGAGAAAGAACGAAAAGGTAATTATTCGGAATCGCTGGAAATGTAAAAATTAATTACTTTGCTAAAGTTTCGAATAAATAAAGGTTTCGCGTTTTGAAAATAAAGTTAAATATTCAAAGTTCAATGGGGGATATCGATAAAATAACGAGAAAATACCACAACATAATAACAGAAGTCTGAGATTTTTTAAACGTTATTTTCGATTTTTTATGTATTCATTTAATAAAATGCTTGGTATTTCTGAAATGTTATTATGGTGTAAAACTCAGAAAATGAGTGAGAGATGATCGATAGACGTATTTAAAATATGGAGGTTGTACTTAACGAGCGGAAAACCATAGAAATCAGTATTATTTAAAGAACCTCGCATGGACCAGATTCCATTAGCTTGAGTTATATTTCAAGTTATTTTGGATGAATTTTTATAAGACGGTCAGTAAACTGATCACTGAGATCAATTTAGTCAAGAGAACCAGATATTGTTTATAGATTGAACTAACCGAGTAATGTGTGTTTTGTTAAGTTGCTTATGCCATGCAGCCACGAAAAGTCCATGGGCCAAATGTGGCGCACGGAGTTGAAATAACTCGTGAAACGAAGCTTTCCAAGAATCGAATATATAACAGTTACCATAAAATAATATGAATATGATTAATATAATTTGAATTTTACGGTTTCTGGTTGCGTTGAAGATCAATAAGAATAACAAAATCTTTAATGCTACGTCGTTTCACTTAATACTGCAAACATATGAACAAACAACTGAAATGTCTTTAATGTGAATTTCGTATTCACCCTTAAATAAAATACACATTTTTTATTTAATCTAAAATGAAATATATATTCTGAAGACCTCCATAGCCTAGCCTAGTATGTAGGAGAACTATCTTCCGAGCCTGAAGGTTACAGGCTCGATTTCCGTTGGTACCCAATTTTATCAAAAATGTTTCAGTCTGGTTTTTACTCCTAGTTATTTAACATCTATGTTGTTGGTCGGAAGGGAATAAATCCGTTAGGTCGTATTGTATACAATGAAAATTTTATAAAAAATGAGTGACTGTGGAGGGAAGGGTAAAAATTTTGTTTCCTTTAAATATTATTTAATACTTTTGTCGTATACAGAACATCCTGGCGAGTTTACTAACACATGAAAATTCCATCAACCAGAAATATCTTATATTGCTTGTGTGTGAAAAAACTAAGTACAACACTTCTTTTTTGTTCTAATAGGCTACATAGGTCGTATTTCATTACTCATCTATGTAACTGCTAGAATGGTTTAAACTCACTAAACAGTATCTAAGAAAAATGTCGTCATCGTGATGAATTTATATAAGATCGACTTTAGTCGTGAAACCTGCAGATAAAAATGTTAATGAGAACGTAAGCAATAAAAAATCTAAGCAAATGTAAACATTATTAATTATTTAGAATTATTGCAACAATGTATGTTGCGCCACTGGAGAACGCTATTAGAAAATAGATAAATGATTTTTGTCACTTGAAGTGAATAATCTGAACACAATGTATAGTCGTTTTGTCACTTGAAGTGAATAATCCGAACAGAATGTATAGTCGTTTTGTTACTTAAAGTGAATAATCTGAACAGAATGTATAGTCGTTTTGTCACTTGAAGTGAATAATCTGAACAGAATGTATAGTCGCTTTTATTCTAAAAGTTTTTTTATTTAAAACTTCTTGCTTTTCATTGATTATTAATACTAGTATTTATTTGTAAAAAATTTTATCAAATAAATAAATCACTTATTCTTTATTTTGTTCTTACCACTGTTTCATTTGAGTTCACTGCCGGTTTCAAAGATCTTCGCCTTCCTCGCCAGGTGAAGATGAACGTGACGAAGAAGACGGAAGTCTAAAAATTAGTGTTTTATATATTTCATTAAAAAATTATAAACATGACACCACAAAGTGAAACCAACGTGTTTTCTAAGATTCATGAAATATTTATTTGATTTAAACGAACTTAATTCTTTATTTCTTATGTATATTTTTAAATGGCTTGTGTAACGTTGTATACCGCTGCCCATTTGCTGGAATATTTCTTCATTTTACTTTTATTTTATGTGATTATTAGATATTGTTTAAGAATGAAAAAATCAAATACATTGTCTCTGAATTTGTAGTACATCAGTGTAGTAAAATGCTTTCTTTTCTCAATAAATATACGTTAAGGAAGCAGTTTATTTATATAAGAATTTTCTACATGAGTTGGTGGGGAACATATTGTATTATTGGAAAATGGTAGTATTGCGAGAGTTAAGTAAATAAACTTGTTCATACGAGACGCTGTGACAGTTTAAATACTTGGCGAAATAACTTCTCGATTCAATTTATTGAGTTCAATATAAGGGAATTCGGTTTGACGATTGCATTTTTAAAAGAAAAATAATGTGAGAAAATTTTGAGAAAACGTGACTGAAAAATAAACGATCATAAAAATAATTTAGTTTCAATCAGTATAGGCATACTGTATTCGACGTTTTCTTTCAAATAAAAATCATTACGAATGTAAATTTTATTTTATTTATGGGTTTGAGTACAAGGTTTATACATGATACATCTTGACGACTTATTGCTAAAAATATTTTTTTCCAACCAAATAGTTTCAGCTGTATACGATTTATAATAGTTCGAATCTATTATGTTGGTACAGTACAGATTGTGCTAAACAATGAATTACATTACGCAAGTTTGTACAACACTCATGTTGTATACAGTAGTACAACCAGCGAGCGAGACTTATGATAAAAAAAACGTTTCAACGAGATTTGAGCTCGCTACCCCCCCCCCCTCCCCCCCGGCTTACAGGCAGGTCCTTACCAGCTAGATCACAAAAAAATATGCAGTATTTAAGATGAAGAAAATATAATTGATATGATTCGTCCACATGGAAACAATGAATGGTGAAAGATTTACAAAAATAATCTACACAAGTAATAAAGAATGTGCGAAAAGGCCTGAAATATCTGGCACGACCAAATTAATCAAAATCTGAAAAAGGAAAGATTGAAATTTATTTATAGTAGTGACGTAGCATGGTCGTGGCAGAATCGATAAATGTGTGCCAAGATAGAATGAAGTGGATATATGTACTCTCTGTCTACCCCAATAAAGACATGGTGTGATAATGATTTTGATTACGAATATGATAAAGTGGAAAATACTTATGAGTGTTCAATTTATGAAAAATGATCACAATTTAGGGGCACATGACCATATCGTAAGGGACAATTTGTTGGGAGATATTTTATTGTTGGGAATTATTTTTAACCGAGCATAAGTGATGTGCTATTAAAGGAATGTGTGAAATGTGTACACTCTCATCACAGCTTATGCGGGGTTGCCATTAAGTATTTTAACAATGTATTACCGTAGTTTTGAGACCTATTATCATGTATTGCAAGGGATAAATATATGAGTTGTTTGTTATATTGGACAAATGCTGTATTTTTAAATGTATAAATGTGAGTGAAAGGCGAGAATAAAATAAATAAGTAATTATTTTCTCGTGCTCTATGAAAATATATTTGAAAAATATTAGATGAAAAATTGCATACAATTTTTTAATCGTATCGAGTAGCAATTACTGTATATATTTTTAACAGGTGTGTGAAATCTTAAATGTGACTGAATTATGTGCAGGGCATAATTAATATTATTAAATTATAATCATGTAAGTTACTCCAGTATTTTAAATTGAAAGAGATTGCCACATTGTATTTGGCACTGTACAAAACGAAAATTAATACAATCCAATTGACTCGGTAAAGAATTATAACGATGAGTTTCTCCAATTTTATTTATTTGCCAAAACAAGGATCTAGAATTTGGAACATCAAAAAAAATTATTTTTTTCAAACAACATAAAGATGATGGGAAATCAATAAATACTGCGGCTAAAGAGGAAACGAAATTAGAAAAAGTTGTGGTCAATAATATTTATCACAATGTGAAGACAAACCAATCAACGTAGTAATGGGTCTTATTCAAGAAACTAAACAAACATTTATTGGAGCGTAAAGGAAACCGAATTGATAAGAACTTCATGCACCAATAATGCTACAAGGGCCTAACTTACGGCTGCTAAAGACTATCCAAAAATCAAAAGCTATTTTCAAAAAAATATGAACATTTTTTAACGGTACGCACTTTTTTTTAATTTAAAACACATATACATACCATCACACCGCTTCCCATTAGGAGTAGGTAGATATGATAGTGCACCATACTTGCCTATCTCTACACACGTCCATATTGTTTTGTATTACACTTTCGTTGTATCCAGTACCACCTGGAGGGGTTATTGCCATTTGGCAATATTCCCCAACCAACCAGAGACATGTTAAAGAGGTCTTAAGTTAAAATCAGACAGGAATCCTTTTTAAACAAACCTTGGTTCCAATGCAAATCGAACCCGCAATCTCTGAGTTGAGAGACAAGCGTCTTACCGACTCGGCCACGGAGGTCTTCACCTTCCTATACAACTACCAGGATCCATACTGTACCAGACAGGTACAAAGACTGTAGAAAAGGCGGATGGTTGCTGCAGAGCGAAAAGAATCCAAATCGCAGTCAAGCGTAAATCACCAAAAATTAATTAATCAATTTTCGGTGAAATATTCTTGCGTCGAATGTGCCTCTGAACTTGTGGGCGGAGCTTGGTTCCGGTGTATGCAGAGCGCTGTCCAACCAGTTGCCAGGGACGGACTCGACACGATGATTCCGGCGAAAATGTAGAAATGAAGCGAAGTCAACTTGTAGAGCAGAGATTCCTCTGTAGATCTTGGAGAAGGGTCGAAGAAATAAAACGAAGTCAGACGATTGAAGAGAAGTATATTTTGGTCAAGTTGTGTGCCCTATATGACCGGTTTACCCGTCACAGCAAGCCCTCGCGTTCCGCACCTTGCGGGTTTTTCGGCCCGCTTAGGACGTCTGGTCAGGGAGTTACTGTGGCGGTCACCGCTCATATCGGGCAGTACACGGATGGTCACGTTACGGTCGCGAACGCAACCGGATCCAAACAGATAGAACACATACACCTTCTCATACAACGATTTCTCTGACTGCTTACATTTTCTTCTTTCAAAATATGATTTACTTGATTCAACTATAATTTTCTTGGTCTTCCTCTACCACGCCTTCTACTAACATTTTCATGACATAGTTGTTTTACTATGCATACTTTAATTATTTGTTCGTTTTACATGCCCAAACCATCTCAGAGTGATCTTCATCTTACTCAATACATCAGCTTTAAGTTCACATTCATCCTTAATCACTTAATTTCGTATTCTGTCACTCGTTAGAATTATATCATATTTTTATTTAATTATATACTATTTATTATGGTATATAATGAACTAATTACAAATTGTATTAAATATATCCCCGTGACCTAGTTGGTAAGAAATCTGGGGTTGGGGGTAATAGAACCTAGATTTAAATAAAGGGTTCCAGTCTGGTTTTTACTTCAGGCTTCTACATCATCTTTCTGATTGATTGAAAGCGATTGCAGTATGGCAGAAAGCCTGTCGAGTTGTACTGTTAATAATGAATGTGTAATACACAATACAATATATTGTAGCATTATGTCTATCAGGCTTTAGAATCATACTTCAAAAATGTCAATAACACGTAAAAATTAGAAAACGATTAGTTTGTTTTACCTTTTAATAGTTTTTGTCTTCTAAAAAGACTCCTGAACAATTTGAAGAGCCTCGGCCAGAATCGGCCAGCAAAGATTATGATGGAATAATAAGACATCTTCAGGGATATATATAGGCACATCAAATAGAAAATTAGGGATAAGCCATTCTTTTATTTTATTTTACGTATGATTCAGGTTTACCTCAATTAAACCAAATAAAATGCATACTACAAAAAAAGTATGATTATAATAACAACAGGATCAAAGATACTTATGCTTCCCTGTCAAGTTGTTCAACTATGTCAATAAAGTTTATGAAGGAGCTGAATACTGAAGAATTCCTCCGTGATATAAATGATTTCGATATCAGATAAGTAATTCAATAAGGTCATTCCACGTGCGAATGGTGAAGCTCTCGGTCAAAAACAAAAGTTGGCGGTGGTCAAAGGTCAGGGCATATTTTAGACACTTTACCGCTCTTTGACAAACTAGAAAATGTCGCCCTTATATTTCCATAAGAGAAATAATTGACATATAATATTTAAAATGTCTTAACTGATATTAAATTTTTAGAAAAAATTAGGATTTTAATCATCTATTATTTCAATACCTACTGATTTTGCGTGTTTCCGTTTAATGATTTAAGGTCTAAAATATGTTTCAGATAGTTTTTATGAACACTTGTTATTTTTTGCGTTGTGTCTACCTATGTCGCTTTTTAAGTCCGGATTTTAAGTCTCAATCTTTATTATGAATTTTTTTTAAATATACAATATTTTAGATTTTATTGATCGTTTACCTTTTAATAAAATTTGCCCCTACTTGAAAGTGGCACCCTAAGGCTTTGCCTTACTTGTTTTTTTGCCTATTGGTTAGGGATGGTCCTGTCAAAGTCGGTACAATATTGAAGCGTAAAGATGTTGATGAAATAAATATATGCAGTTTGAATATCTAAAGGTTATTGTTATTGCTATACTGAAATCTAGTAGTCACCTGTCATATTTTTTTAGTTAACTTTATAAGTCATATTTTGTAGAACGTCTACAAAATAAATTAATGATGATTTAAGAACACATTGAAAAAAAAAAAGATTTATCAGGTAAGAAAAATTGTATCACTTTTCAAAAGAAACGATACATTTTTTACCTTTATTTTATAATTTTTCTTTCAATGAATTCAATAGGTGACTTTTCGTTTTAATCGGATATGAAACGATATTAAATATCAAAAGGATTTTTCTGTCAGAGAGATAGAAAGAAAATGAGAGAGAGAAAAAGACAGTGATCTGATTCCTTCTTAATTATTACATTCAAAGTTAAATGAATGAAATGAATCAAATTTTGAAATGTCTGCGATGAAATTGAGTGAAAATTAATTTTGCTGAAATATTTCATCTCATGTAAATTAAAAAGTCATTTCAAATTTTGACTAAGCCTAGAATAATATTAGGGAAACACGATAACTTTGAAGTAATAAAATAATTGATGGCGAAGCACAGGGGAAAAGGGTAGTATCTTGAATATACGATACTTAAAAATTAGCAGAAGCGGGAAAGTACCCAATTTAATGTTCGCAGCCACCATCTTCCTATCTTTATAACCCAATTATTTGTTTTAATTTGTAATGTTTTAATTCTTCCAATAATAGTGGGCTCGATTCCAGTTTAGAGCGCTCTTAAAGAGTATGCTCTCAAAACAGCGCTATATAAATTATCTTCTTATTATTTATTTTATTATAAAAAAATGCGCGTTTCTGATAGGACTTATGACTATTTATTTACCTTGCTATAGGGAAACCGAAACATGACTTGCTAATTAGTCCTGAATCAATAAAAAATAATGCATCGAACAATAGAAAATAACGCAAGCGCGTAATTAAAAAATAAATTACTATTTTAAACTTGTTTCGTATGGTAACCTCTTAAATATCGGAATTGGTAATCCGGACATAATAAAAAGAGTGGCTGGGAGATAATACTGTCTTCGGCCTAGTAATCGAGTTTTTGAGTTTACAACCACAGGAGTAGGCACTATAAGAAGAGACAAAATAAGAAGCTCACGCATTCGTGGAAGCCTGGATGTTACAGACATCAACAGCAAGATGGAGGAGAGGCGATTGAGATGGTATGGGAACGTTGGACGCAGAGCACCCGATCCCATTGTGAACCAGGCAATCTCCATGGATCTTCCTCGAATAACAACCAGAGGAAGGCCAAAGAATTCATGGGTGGTGCAAAAAGATAACCTGATGGAGAGGCACGGCCTGGGAGACGTAGTCCGGGACAGAAGAGCATACAACCTGAGGACGAGGAGAGCTGACCCCAACAGTCTTCGCAGACAATGAGTTGGGATGGAGCCAGGGAGAGAGAGAACCACAGGAGTAGGCACGAAATTCCTGGTTCGTCATTGTACGTATTGGCAATACTGCCGTACATGAAGAGCTAATAACACTGGCAGATGTACTCGGCATGTACGAATATTGTTGTAAGACGAACTCTTTTACTAATCTGGTACCTTTCACACATTTTTTATGGATACCATCGGAAATCGAATCTAAACCCAGCGTTTAAGACTAACGTTATACTAACTAGACCACGGAGGTCGTCCGTGTTTTAAACTAATCACTTTTATACGAATTGGTATTTACATTTCTAGTACATCAACAGTAATTTGTTTTGTAAATATTAATTATGTATCGATAACGTTTTAACTTTCTTGCGGAGATGATATAATTAGAAATGATAAAACCTTACCAAATGTTCTGATGATCGATTAAATCAGATACTCACCTGAAAAGAAAGATAATCATTCATTAAAACATTTATACTAACACAACTGAACAATTAGAATTTCATAAATATAACTAATTAATTGTAGAATCGTTATCTAGTTATAAGTTAGTATGTAGGTGATAATTATTTCTAAAAAAATGAATAGTGAGATTATTCAAAATAAAATTGAAGGTAGGAAATTAAAATTAAGTTAGTTCATAGTAAAAATAAGATTAGTTCGAAGATATAATTTTTTTAAAGATATAGGCTAATGTTTGTATTCTATACATGTATCACATGTTTTTTTAACAATCAATGGCAAAACAATAAGGATATATTGTAAAAAAAGTAAACATTCATTTTGGTAACATTCAAATTTTCTAATCAAGCCTCTATTGGGGTAGGTACACACCTTTCACTTCTGGATATTATAAAAGCTTATCACTTGTTTCTCTTTAACAACTTGTTCGTACCACGTTTTGCTAGGTTTTCCCAAATTTTTCGCACCTTCTATAATATCTAATAGATTAAATTTATAAATCTTTTACCGTTCATTCTTTCTAAATGACCGAACCATTTCAATGCTTCATTTGTCATATTAAGCACTGCATCATTTTTCAATATTTTTTTCCAAATGTTTTCATTCCTTATTCTGTCATAAATTGTTTTTCTATGTACAAATGAAAGCTTTGCAAGGTATTCTAAAGGGTCTTTCAAATTGAGCGGTTTTTTTTTATTAAACTTTTTTAAACACACAATTTGCTTTGATTTCAAAAAACTTTTTATTGATCATTGAAGTATAATGTATGACAATTAAACACAAAAAACCATCTCCGCCAAATATCCACCTCTTGCAGTTCCACAGATGTCTACTCTTTTGTCAAAAAATTCGATGACATTTTAGCATAATTGCGGTTTCTAACTCACCAATAACGCGAATAATTTCGTCCTGCAGCTCAGGAATTGATTGGGGGTCATTTTTTAGACCTGGCTTTTCACGTAACCCCAGAGAAAATAGTCCAACGGTGTCAGATCACATGATCTTGGTGGCCAATTAACATCACCGTTTCCGGAGATTACAATATATAAAATAATTCAACAATTTGAACGCGTTGTTGTATTGTATACGACTGCATTTTTATAAATGTCATACAGTACACTTCTCAAATGTCGTCACAAGACCCAGGCAAGTTCGCGACGCTATCTGTGTTTTATCCAAGAATTAAAAAAAACCGCTCAATTTGATAGACCTTTTATAAGTAATAAAACAAAAACGTCTTTCGTGGTTTATATTAAATTAAAAACTTTTCAAAATGAAGTTTATCTATGATATAATGTTTTACATATTATAATAATAATTCTTTACCATTTTGTAATTAATAATTAAATATAACAAATGCTATGTTCGAAGTATATGTACACAAATGTTTCTGCTCGTTAAAATGCCATTTTGTTATGTAATAAGACAAAAATGCTATTATTTGTTTCTCAGGCGACATTTCGTTTGACCTCAACTGATGCACTTTAAATTGCAAGTACCTATTTCACAACTGAAATAATATGGAGACTTGAGGCATCCGGAAACAAATCATGAAATAGACAATATATGAAATGTACGGTGTGATCAAAACGATTTATTCATAAAAAAAACAAGATGTCTTAAACAAAAATCATTCTGTTATGACTCTTATAGCGTAATGCGTAAATGGTTGTCTAAAATAATGACAATTAAAAAAATGTAGGCAGAGAGGACATATCTTCAAGCCTTTTTATTCATGCACACAGCTTTCACCTTGTTCACATTCATACGTTTCGTCATACATGCTCTTGTGTTTCTTTTACTTCTTACCTTTTTCTCAGTTAACATCTCCTTCCACTCTTTCCTCGGCCTACTTCTTCATCGCTCTCCATTTATTTTAGACATATACATATTTTACATTTGTTTCCTTCGAAACTCATTCTCTCCCTTTGGTCAAACCATCGCAAGATTATTTTCTTAATTAGAGCGCTCTCGAAAAGAGTCTGCTCTTTGAACAGCGCTACTTAAATTATATTTTTTAATATCATTGATTCTACTTATGATATCCGTCTCCAACATTTCATTATCCTTTATCTGATCAAACTATCCTTTATCGGTAAATATATTTATAAAAATAAAATATGGCTTTACAGATGAAAAAAGTAAAAAGTGACGATACTAAACAAATAAAGCAAATTTTCGATAATTGTGTGAAATATTTCTTGAAAAATTTCCTCAATCACTATACAAAATTTCTCTGGTGGATGTCTTCTTGTCAGTTTTAAGAATTACTTCGCCAAAGTTGTATTATATTATACTATAGCGAGATAAAAAATTGTAATTTATAAAATTTAAATATTGCTTAAAGACAAATTTCTTATGCAATTAATTAATTAATTTAATTTATATGCAATTAATCGCTTTTATCTTTTACAACGGTATAAATGACTAATATTTGGATGATAATTCACTGGAAACCAGAAAATTTCTATAAAATTTTCGATAGAATAGACAAACTGTAATTGTTATAGCCTGGTATGATTATGTTCAACGAATTTGTTTTTATTGATGGTAATGGTAATGGTAATGGTAATGGTAATGAACTCACATATTAATATGTCGAGGGGAGGTTTATTGAATAATTGACTGGGATACCAGCTTTAATGAATACTAAAAAGGCCGATCATCAACACATACGGGAATCAAATTAAGTTAGATGTTGAGTTAATTTTTATGACACATAGAGAGTAAGTAATGAAAACCTTGTTGAAAAGGTCAATCTAATTTTGATTATAACAAAAAAATAAATGAAGTTCTTTAAAACAAAATAAAGCTATGTTATGAATGACATTATTAAAGTCATTATATTTATAGCCATGTCTACTTATTAGGAGTTTAAGCAACAATTAAACTAAAAATTGAGCCCATATTTAAAGATTTTTTCTGATAGCCTAAAAAAATTTTAAAAAAAATATTTCAACATTCTTTTCATGAATCTTTTTAAATAAGTTGTAATAAAATTTTACAGGTAAAAATAATTATATATTCTTCTGTATGGGGTATGTTCGTTCTGTTAAGACGCAACATGATCAAGTGATATTTCGTTATATATGTTTTCTATTTGAAGAAAATGTAGGTCTCGTATTTAATCCACTTAGTCAGAGCACACTTTTCTCAGTCTTCCTCTTTCACAACTCACACTTGTATTGTAGACTTATTTAGTCAATCTATCCTCACTCATCCGTTTTATATATCTAAACCCCTTCATCGTGTTTATTTTTACATTTCTTATTCTGCCATCCATCGCTGCATATTTTTTTCAGTTCACACATATTCATCGCATGAATTTGGCGCCGTTCATTCATTCCCTACGTCCACGTTTCACCTCCATACATTTAAAGCAGTGTCGAAAGATCCAACTAATTGGATAACCCCAGATATTCTTTACATAGTCATCTAACATCCTCCAGTATCTAGGTTGAAATCCAGATACAGTTTTATTAAAACAACTATGCTTCTGAAACAACCCCTACTATTGCTAGGATGAACAAGTGGAGAGGAACGTTGGGTCCCAGAGGGTGGATTTTATCTGTACATGCATTGCCACTTGGCTCTGAAATGTCCTGAAAATCTCTTAATGGGTTCTGAATAGGAATTGGGAAAACTGTAGACATGTCAAAATGGGAAATGTTACATGATGGATTGTCTCTCTGTATCTGCGATGAAATGCAGTCCATCCTACACTTGCTACAGCACCTGAGGAGCTTGATGTTTTGCATCGAATAAGACTAGATTCATAGAACGTACATTGCTGTCCAGAAGGGAGAATTCCAGACGGAAGTAATAAAGTGCCTTTGACACGAAAAGAAGAATATTTCGACAATATACTAACTTGGCTGGAGTTTATAATAACATTGGAATATCTGAAGCAATAATTCGTAGATTAAATTCAAAATACTAACGCATAATTTTACTAAAAAAATAACTTTTGATTTGTGGTCAAATAGTAATGGGTACGTACACAAATGGACTGGCGTGCGCTAAGATTTCCGTAGTCATAAGGCTGGGGACCCCTGTATTAGACGAATGCTGACAAAGGTCTAGGATTTCTCTGTTGACAGATTTCAATAGAACACGCAATGCGGTCAGGGATCTCAAACCCTTAACCCCCGGACCTAGAACTTTGTTAGCTGTCATTAAATATTTATTTACAATGGCAGATTGTGGGTGTCCTAAATTATGTAGTTTCAAAGTTGGATTCAATTATGTAAGGGATAATAGAAATCTGAAAATGTACATATTGACAAAACGGATTGAAGATCCCTGATAAATAATTTACTGCCGGTCGATATGAATAAATGGGCTTGGAAGATTTATTCTCTTGGAAATGGTTCCAAAGATGTATCAACTATTTTAATCAGCGCCAGTGGTTAGAATTTAAGCTAAGAAGGCAACCGTCCCGGGTTCAATCCCTGACGGATTCATTTCGATTCTGGTTATATTCCTAGATCTTGTATTTATGTATTTTATTACAATTTCGTTGTATTCACACCAACTTGGCGGGCTTATTACCATGTGATAATCTCTTACAACCGACCAAAAAGATGTTAAAGTGAATTGAAGCAAACGTCAAACTATGCCTGTTTTTTTTTAAATAGTAGCCTTTATAAAAAAAACAAAAGGCATAGTTTGACTTTATTTGATATAAAATTTCAAAATAATTTTCAACAAAAATTTTCGTGACACTTTTCTTAATTTATAATTTAAAAAATTTGATATTCGACTGCCTATTTATATTTCAACTCTTTGAACCTGTTTAAATGTTATTATAATTTTTTTTTAAATTACATAATCGAAATCAATGACAATACTTTTTGTATGATAATATATATTTGGATGTTATAATATACTTAAATTTGTTTTTACGTTATTTTTAAATATATTTTGAATTAATCCCGTAATGAATATATCATATTGAAGAATATTCATTTTTTCATGTAATACGTGACAATAATTAATTGATGTTCAAATGTAAAGTATTAAAAAGAAAAAAAAAATTCCATGTCATATTTATTTATGGCAGTATAATAAGGAAGAAAATCCTAGATGCGTGAAAGTCTTAAAAACAGAAAGACGTGCAGATTTTTATTTTAATAATTCAAAAATATAAAATTGTAACAAATATTTTCTTAGATCTTATGAATGGATTGAAATCGTAAAAATATAATAAAAGTGTATGGAAAGACTTGAAAGGATATGTGTATTGTTAGGAATATGAGATAAATCGTGAGACTTCTCAAATAAAAAGAAGATATTCGATATCGTTATTTACACTTCGATAAGCATGCATCATAAAAGAAAGTTGAAGAAGTCTTTGAATGAAAAATAATACAATAATGTAAGAGAAATCTTATCCCTTAAAAGGAAGGGGTTCACTCTAGTAAAACAACAACTTTTTTTAGCCACAACTACAATATATGTCAAAATTGAAAGATTAATTTATCAATGTTAAATTCCATATTAGAACATTTCATAAAAAAAAATCTTTGTTGTGCCACATTTAGAAGAAATAGATAAGAATACAAGGAGTGAAAATGTGTGACAGAATGAACTTGAACTTAAGGGATACAAAGGGACCCTCTCATTAGATATTAGTAAAAAAATAAACGACATGTGAAAAATTGTAACAAATCGAGTTTACTTATATTTTTTCTCAAAACTTTTAAATTGATTTTTTTCAAAGAAAAGCAAAATTCTAACAAACCTTCACGATTTTTTTTGTAAGTAATGCCATTCTAATTGTATCACTTTGTACCCGTTTTAAGAACCTGATTCAATTCCGTTTTTTTTATTACATTTTTATAATATGTTAATTTATTATTACATTTTTATAATATGTTCCAGGATGTAAACGTTTCAAGTACAGTTACACTGTTGATAATTTTTGGTCGGAGTGTCGGTCCAACTTTAGAACACTTGACTCCTTCATCGGACATTGTGACACGGACGTGGGGTATTTTATTAAGTACAGTTAAAAGGCAGATGTTAATACATATTATACAAGTTATAATTATAATACAAGTAAAACAGTAGTAAAAATGACAATACATTATACTGTGTTGGTGTCCACCTTGATGTACGGAAGTGAACCTTGGCAGAAGGATAAGAGTAAGATTAATATGCGGTGGAGAGGATGCGTGTACTAAGGAAAATTTGTGGAGTGTTAAGGTTTGAAAGAAGGCGGAATGACGATATTAGAAAGAACGCATGGAAAAATGGATCTTACAAATAAGATGAAGAAAAGAGCTTTTAGATGGAATGGACATGTGGAGAGAATGAGTACTGAAATAATGGGTATGCGAATATACAAGTCAGAAACGTCAAGTGTGCGTGGAAGAGGTAAACCGAGAAAAAAGTGGCAAGACTAAATGGACCAGATTTTGAAAGAATGTCAAGTGAGAAGTATGAATAATAAAATATTGTGCATGACGAGATGTATGAATGTGAAGGAGGCGCAAGTTGTCAGCTTGGACAGAAAATTTTGGAGATCTGTTTTCTTTGCCTACTCCGCAAGGCATCGACACGTGATGATATGTATAACTATAGGTGTGCAGAATTCAAAATACGAGTACATACGGAAAAACCTGTTAACCAGAAATAGGACCAAATGTAGGTGTTAAACCATTATTTTCAAGGAACAATATAATTTAAAATACGTATATTTGATAAATGAGATCAGATGAAAAGCAAAAATAATATATGAAATTAATTCAAAAACACGATAAATGTAGCTGTCAGGAAAGACGGCGAAGAGAATTTAACCAAAATATCGCAGTGTTGAACTACACGCTAAATCCCCATGACCCGTGTAGGCTGAAATGTTCCTCCGACCAGGTAAAAGGCATCTCCGCTTCCATTTTTATTGTTTCAATTCGCATTGTTTACACTCACGTCATTTTTCGTCACACATGGCAGAGCGCTTTCGTTACAGGATCCAAACCGGACCTGAATGTTGTATACAGGATTTGAAAACAATAATGAAAGAAAATTTACGTTTACAAATATACTGGAAACTTGTCTAAAATATATACTTGTATTAGTGGTCTACTCCTACTCCTTGGTGAGTTTATTTCGCTCTTCAAATATTACATTTATAAGTGCCAACAAAATGTCCTTATTCATTTAACTTATTCTATAATAGACATAAGCACTTTTTCGTTCACGCATACAGCTTTTGCGTGCAGATCTTCTTATTGGCTGCTTAATATGAAATCAACAAGCGCTATGTAGTTATAAAAAATAACGTTATATAAATCTGTATTACAAACGGCTATTGCAACTCGAATCTGCTGATTTTCTTGAAACTTTTTTCGATTTTTTCTTTTTTAAGACGTAGCAGCTAGCACACAATAAAGAAAGATCTCGTTATATAGGCACATGCACTTCTTTTTAAGACGTAGCAGCTAGCACACCATAAAGAAAGATCTCGTTATATAGGCACATGCACTTCTTTTTAAGACGTAGCAGCTAGCACACCATAAAGAAAGATCTCGTTATATAGGCACATGCACTTCTTTTTAAGACGTAGCAGCTAGCACACAATAAAGAAAGATCTCGTTATATAGGCACATGCACTTCTTTTTTTTTTCTATCTCAGAATTAAAATTTACCCAACTATCTTGTCACATTATTTCCTCAGTTTAAATCTTCGCCACTTTCCATTTATTTCATACATACAATATTTACAAACTATCATATAAGCTTCCGAGTGGCAAATGTTTATCTTTTGCACACTAAAATGATTCAGTCAAGTTAGAAATATATGGTAATATGCTCCGAAAACTATTGATGGAAGGATGCCCAATAAGATACTGAACATATGGTATGTCTATTTTCCAGTACCAAATTGCAATAACATACGTATCATCAAGCCATGTTCCTTGTAGAATAGGCAGAGAGAGAGAGCAGATCTCTAAAAATGTATATCCAAGCACAACATTTTCGTCTCCTCTACATTCACACATCTCGTCACGTACAATATTTTTTAATACGCACCAGAAAGATGTTCAAGAGGTCTTACATGAAAAACGACTGGAATAATTAAAAAAAAATCCACATTCCATCGGAACGAACCCGCGATCTTCGGGTCGTAAGACAGGCATCTTAAGAACTAGGCCACGGAGTTTGTTAACCTTCTATTATTCAAACTTCTCTTTTTACCTTCTTTTAAAATGTTGGTCAATTTAATCTCGCCAAGGTTACCTTGGACTACCCCTTCCAAGCATATTTCGCACTTCTGACAAGTACGAATGTACTCCCTAATTCATTCTTACGTCATTAATTCTCTTCACATGCCCAAACCATTTTAAAACTACGTATATCTAATAACAGTGTCTCATGTAACAATAAACAATATACACATTTGTTTTGTAAATATATTTAAAGCTAATGATAAAACATGATTTAAATAAAAGCTTGACATAAAATAAATAGATGTTTATAAAAAAAACTGTGAAAAAACCTGCGGAGTACAAAATCTTAATTCTATAGTGAAAAAAAATATAGTATGGGTAAACTTAACATATACGAATGTATTTACACAATGTGACATAACATATTTATATCAACTAAGGTAGAGATGATGAGCTTTGGGATTATCACATAATCCTATTGTTTGCAAATACCTTAATTCGAGTTATAGCTTACCTATTTATATTTGTACTCTACTCCTAATCCTACTTACTTTTTCATTCCGAATACATTGAATTGATGGCATAGTTAAGATATTAAGACATTTCGTGACTATTGAAAAGTAACAATAGATTAATGAAACATTTATTATACTTTAATCGAAGTGAAAAATTGACATGTAATATTGACCGTATTTTCACAGATAACCGAAGAAGTAAGAAAGATATTGAAAGGTTTGTGCCGATAGGAAAAAAGTCTATTGAACACTAAAACATTTATACTAGAACTGGAACTTTGACGCATGGGAGTGAAACGTGAACGTGAAAAAAAACTGAGGGGAGAGTAAAATAAATGTTCTAGAAATGCGTGCACTGAGAAGAATACATGGGGTGGCAATGTATGATAGAATACGGTATGAAGTGACTAGCGATGAATATAAACTTAAGGTGCTGAGGAGGATAAGGAGGAACACTCAGAGATGGTTTAGGTATGTGGAATGAGTAAATTAAGAAATAATAACAAAACATCTATACAGTGCAAATATAAGTGGAAGGCGTGGTAGATGAAGGCCAAGGAAGGTATGGATGGATTGCTATTTTGAAAAAAAGGATATATAAGAAGTGAGAGCAATCGTAGGTGTTTTGTTAGATTTAAAGTTATGGATGTGACGAAATATGTGTGGAGTAAGGAAAGTCTGGCACTCTGTCTTCTGCGTCTACCCCAATAGGGAAGCGGCGTGATGGTATATGAGCTTTCTTTGTTAAATGTAATGAAGACGACATCTTATATAATTATTAGATTTTATATCTTGAACAGAACGTCATAAATAACCCGAATGGTTTCCATATGGGTTCGGTCTCCCGGATCATTTAGACATTCTATACAAATACGAAAATGATAAAGAATGTGACACAATACAGCGTGATGTGGAAAAAATGAAATACGAAAATGTCACACATTTTAGCACGCAATTTATTTTGTTTGTCGCGAATCCAACAATTCTGAATAATGCTTTGGATGCAAATAAGGTACATTGACATTTATTTTGAACGTGTTTTATATAATATTCGTATATACTTCGAGAGAAGGAATCAATTGGATGAAAAAGGGAACATTTTAATGTTTGCAAAAGTTATAGTACATATTATGTATGAGGACTTGAATATATACGAACAATAAAAAATACACGAAGTTTGAGAAACGCAAGTAAAAACATGGCACGACCAATTTCTGAAAGAGGTAAGAGTGAAAAGCCTTTATAATAGGAGAGTATGTATGACACAGTACAACCTGATGGGGTGGGGATATTGCCATGTAGCGATCTCTTCTAACCAACCAGAAAGATGTTAAAGAGGCATGACTTAAATCCATTAAATAATGGGTACTTATCAACTAGGCCACGGTAATAGGGAAATGAGTGCCCAAAACGAGTCTACTGTCATGTATTTAAATGGAGTAGACACCGGTTATTAGAATCATATTTATCCTGTTCAATTTTCAAACCATTTGTATGAAAATACGTTATATAGTGAAAAAAATTTAAAACATTAACTTTCCAAAAATCGGTGAAAAGATAGAAAAGTACATGTATTGTCCATCATCAAAAAGAAAAAGTTAAAGAAGTTTTTACTTTAAAGCGAGGAGAAAAATACGAGATTCTTTAAGTAGTATTGCAGGAGAAAATTCGGAGCAGAAGAAATGTGGGAAGCAGGCTTATGTCCTGGTTGAAGAACTTACGGGAGTGGTTTCACTGTGGTACCATATCTTAATTCAGAACTGATGACTCAAAGGTCAAGATAGTCATTCTTCGAATACGATAGGAACTTTAAAGACGAAGAAAACGCATGTCGTTTATGTTTTAACTTATTAAAGTTTTTTTTTCTTGGACAAAAATAATTATCTAATTCTAATTTAATTTTATCAAAAACTGTTTATTCCACTTTTTTGTAACGGTATAACCCTATCGGTCTCAAGGCTTTCACCTCATCTTCAGGGGAGCACAAACAAGACTAAATTATGTTCGAACTGGTACCGATATACACGCTTCAACGGTTGGGGACTGAGGGGTAACGGAAATAATTTGGACAGATTAGAGGCCCTAGAAATTTCTAAGTCAGTACATCGATCCGAACATCTGGTAAACAGTTATATCCCAAAAATCTCTCCGCTCTTGGCCAAAATCGTCCCATGCCTCCCTTACCCCTCAGTCCCCAACCGTTGAAGTGTGTATATCGGTACCAGTTCGAACATAATTTAGTCTTGTTTGTGTTCCCCTGAAGATGAGGTAAAAGCCTTGAAACCGGTAGGGTTATGCCGTTACAAAAAAGTGGAATAAACAGTGTTTGATAAAAATAAATTACAATGTATTTAAACCTCCACAACGTTAATTCCTTAACTATAAACAACATAACTATCTAAATGTCACTTAACTGTTTTGTTTTATACGGGGTGCTTAAATTTATTTTACGCAGTTCTACGAAAAAAATAATGCCAAGGAAGAAATAGATTATTTTATTTAAATAAACCATTTCAGAATTTTTAGTTTTAAAAAAGACCCCGAGAACATTTTGATTGCAAATAACAAATATTCCGAAGGGGGAATAAATGGTTTTGTGTCAACTATTACATGCATTGTGGTATCTAAAGTACCTGCGAGTGTAAACCATTTTGTGTACATGTGCAAAATTATCTGCAAACAAAACAAACAGAATTGATAATATCAAATTTGGATGTTGGCAAACAAGTGCAAAGCGAATAAGGGCAGATAATTACTGTACACATATATGGACGTAAATAAAAGTATTAAAAAGGATCCAAATCGGGCGCAATTTTTCTTAATCCTGTTTGTATATGCAAATCAAGTGAGGAAAATGTGTAATTTATGTTTTTCCATTGACCAATAGATGAAAATATTTTTCCATTGATCAATATATGTTATACCTATAAATGGACTCGCAATGTCTCTGAAACATTGGAAAACTTTCAACCATAGTTAAATAGTAGCATTTCTGAAAATTATTGTTTCCAGAGTTAATCCAAGTCTGCGTATGAAGGACACAAAAGGACAATCTTAAAATAACTATTGGTATAATTCGATTATCAGCCCTCAGAAGTACTGTGCTTAACCAATATGTAAAAAAATAGTTCAGGTAATAAAAATATAACATGGTGCAAATATCATTCCTTGATTGGAAGACACCACCACATTTTTTATCGTCACATGTCATTAACTTATCCTGAACAAGTAAACATAAAAACGTGCGAGAATGATATATTTAATCACTTTTTGGTTACATGTAGTGGCCACCAAATCAGTCATTTTAATATTCTAAAACGTCATTTAGTGGGATTGTATTATACTAAAGTTGTACGATAACAAGCCATAAACTCTGCAGAAACTTAATGACAATAAATGAGAAGTTGTTGGATATAATGTTGATGTGGTTGGTAAGATTATGATGGGGGTGGAATTGTGTATGTAAAAGCTTGGAATTCAAATGCGTTTAAGGGTGTGAATGCAGAGGGTGAATGTTTCGGCTGAGTGTTTAAGTATTTAAAATAAATATATGAAATTTATGATTAATGAATGAGACTACTTCATCACAGGCTTCGTATAGTTAAGTGGTTCTCTACTATATATCCACGAAATTGGAGGTACTAAAGTATTTTTACGGATTTTCCACGGTTCGCTTTCCAATAAAATTTGTAAATTTAAAATTATGAAAATTAAATGAAAAAAAAACATTGAAACAGCCCAGCTTTGAGTAGCGATCAATGGTGACTACTTAGTCGATATATTTTTAATACTTAAAAAAATATAATGACTTAATAAATAAATATTAATCAAAACAATTTTGTTTTATTATTTTATTAGTGCCACTTTGTAGAAAAATTTCGTAATATAAAAGGTAGCAAAAAGGTTGTCTTTGCACGATATTTTTTTAATCGTACTGTTGAGTACTGTATCAGGTTTATTATCAAGTAAGTATACAAGTATGAGCACAGACTACATAGATCAATATAAAAAAATCGAGTTAAATTTCTCGCTCTAATAGAGGCAAACAGTATCGAGATCAATGACATCGAATAATGCGAGTGAGTCATACATTTTTATCTGACCTTACACTCGTTGAGGCTATCGGTGTTAAAATAAAGCAACATGTGCATGTTACGATATTAAATAAAAACATGGATAAATAAAATTTTATTTAATTTGTACGAAGGGAAGGATAATAATGAAGGCAAAAGTGTTGAGGAAAGGTTAAACGTATATTTTATGCAATGTATATCAGGCGTAGTGCGTTGATGAGATTCTAAATTAAATAAGAGGGATTGAAATCAAAGGGTGTGAAATATAAAATTAAGAAAAAAGGGAGGTCTATGACACACAGGACGTAAAATTTTTACCTAACATAAGGTGTTATAGGGTACAGTTAGAAGAAATAAAACACCGAGAAATAAAAACTAAGACATTAACATTGAAATAAGTTAAAACTTAATCTTCACAGTTGAATCCTTACAACATTTTGCAGTCTAAATGGGAATGCGACATAATA
This sequence comes from Odontocerum albicorne, assembly GCA_949825065.1. NCBI lineage: Eukaryota > Metazoa > Arthropoda > Insecta > Trichoptera > Odontoceridae > Odontocerum > Odontocerum albicorne. Next base: position 18,688,489 of record OX463849.1, on the reverse strand, counting down.
TAAGTAGAGAAAGTAAATGCATAAAGAACAACTCTGAATATCTTTTATTCTTATGTTTGCCGTTCAAATATCACGAGTGTTTGATCTTCGGCATTATACAGAGTCTGAAGTTCTGTCCTCTCTGCTTATCCCGATAGGAAAATAGCGTGATAGTATGTATGTATTTATTTGGTATGATACGAGTATCAAATGAACTTTTAATTTTTATCTTACCAGTTACGCTCTCCAAAATCATAACTTAAATGACAAATTTAAAAAATCCCATATACTCGTACAACCCCAGCACTTCAACATATTTCTCGTTTTCCCTTCACACATATTTCGATAGTATCCTAAGTAAATACACATTTCAATGAGTGTTTAATCTTTGATAACTTTAATAAAAAAAAAAACATCTTGGAGTTATCGACTCAAATATAAACATATTTAATGTAGATAATTTGATACTCAATTCTATGCCGTTATTTGAATAATTTGATAAAAATTATAGTGAAGATTTTAAATATTCTTTAGTTATTAATGTAGAATATGAACAATCATAATATTAGCGAACAAAATATGAAGATCCAATTCAACAGTTTATAAACTTTAACGTTATTTTTTTTCATTATAAAGTAAATATCTTAATTTGAAATAAGATTTACACGACATTAATGCCCTCTAGACATTATGGTATATTTCATACAATATATTATATATTTTTGAGTTTCAATTTCATTGGATAATCACACAAAAGCTGTAGGATATTATTTTGAGGTCAGCGGCCACAGGTGATGAAATAAATACGTCAATATTAGCCTACATTTTCATATATCAACACAAATATTTCACCTCTTACACATCCATACACCTTCCTATACAAGTCATGCGATGTCTCTTATTTCTAACCTTTCTTTCCATCAAAATATCATTAACTTGATCCAACTATACTTTCCTTGGTTTTCATCTATCACTGTGTACTGTGGTGTCCCTTGTTAATCGTGTATTTTTATTGAAAAAGTAACCCTGTGGATTGAATCCCTAGAGCACGAAGTGACGATTGAAGAGGATCAAAATGTGTACCTTAACTTCAAATCGAGATTAGATAATAAAAATTCAATTGAACAACTGAAGCGAGCTGCATTACAACGCAGCCATTTATGGACGGCATTTGTGACATTTGTGACTGTTCAATGTTATAAGTGGAAGCCCTGATTTATTTAACAAAATATATTATACACAGGGATACTCGTATTATTTTGCGAAGAATTCTAATGACAAATAAAAATAAAATACATAATAAATATCATAAGTAAGTATAAACACGTGTCATACAAAAATGTACAAATTGTAAACATTACATGCGATTTTTGGATCATGTACAGAAGTTAAAACATATCTTTTTAATAACAGGCAAGATGCATTACACGATTGTTAAAGTCTATTCAAACCAATACCTACCTTTTCTTTGGGTATACTTTTAGAAAATGTCTTATGCATATGACATACACGTACGTCAACCAAGTGGTAAAATTATTACGTGATATTGCGTCATTATACGCCGAAAGCTAGGCATGTAACACATGAGAGTGAACGGTGCCTAGACTGAGTGGTTTAACATTTCAAAAAGGGTAAAGCAAGGATGCGTTTTACCTCTCCAAGTGATGGATAGCGTTTTACCATGGATGTTTAATATTTACATAGATTCATGTACGAAGAAACTAGAGAGATCAATGGGTGGCACACAAAAGTCCAATGGGAATATATGCGGGTTGTGTATACTGATGCCATGGTAGTGTAAGCGGAGAATGAAGATGAATTACAGAGTTTAATGAATAAATTGTATGAGAAAGATCTGAATGAATGTTGCGAAATCCAAAGTCACGGTGATAGAAAAGAAAATCAAATGCGATATATAGGTGAATAGTGAAAGATTGGAGTAAGATGAGGATTTTTGTTATTTAGGCAGTATTTTTTTCAGATATTGTAGAGTTAAGAAGGATATCGAACGACGTGTAACGATAAGAAAAAAATAATGGGGCACTAAAACATATATGCTCGAACAGGAGAGTAATTTGCTAAGATTATACAGTATTTTAGTACCAACCTTGATATAGAGAACCACTTCATTAGGAAAGGTCTTAGACGAAAATGTCTAAAACTACTCGTATGTTTAATGTTTAATAGCAAATTTTCATCTATTTTATAGTTTTGATTATTTCAGGGAGGTATTTTTATATCATAGGTACCGCTAGCTATTTTACCAATTCTTCGATGGTCTGATATATGATTGAAAAATCTAAGAGCGTATATTTATAGAGCCAATTCAATATAACCAGATTTCTTCTAAACGAGTACTCTTCGCCTACATAAAAGATAAACTATTCTACAACTATCTTATCGCAGCTGGTTGACGTTTTCAAATTGAATATGGAGGAAAAAACTAATTAAAAATACGAACATGTTAATCAAAATACAAACAGAAAAAATAAACAAAAAACTCTTGAGGATTATATCAAGATATGGATCGCTGAACCAGCACTTATGAAAATGACAAGTTGAGTTGCTTAATCGGGAGTGTGACAGTCAAGTTGAGGAATGCGTATGGACGTTTGTTTGCATACATGCTGATAGCTAATCTCTGGTAGAATAATATGAAAAAAATTATGTCTTAATGAAGAATACTGGTTCAAGTAACGAAAGAAAAATTGAAAACGTATTATATTTTACTTTCGTTGTGTATACATACTGTAAAGCTTGGGTAGTTTATTGTAATTTAACAATCTTTAGCAGTTATGGTATGCATGAATGAAGAAATACTTACAAAACAATGAATTCTTATAATGCAAATGTGAGTGGAATGCGTGGTAGAGGAATACCTTAAAGAAGTATGTTTAAATCAAGTGAAAGAAGAAAATGTAAAAAGTCAAAGAAATAGTAGAAGTTGTACGAAATATGTGTGTTACGATAGGAAAGTCTTCTCGCTGCTTACTTCGATAGGGAAATGGCGTGATGGTAAGTATATGTATGTATGTATTTTCTTTTAACCGACCAATATGGTGTTTCAATAAACCTTAAGTTAAAACCAGACTAGAATTTGTTGTTATATTTCCATCACGTCGAAACGTGAGTTACTTGCCTACTTCAGTACTTAACTGGTCTAACGCGGTCTTCCGTCACGCTTTTCAATATATCAGCATCATCGATTCTGATATGTCAACAGTTTCCATACGAATGAATTAAAATCATAATTTGAAATACTGATTTGGATAAACCGCGAAGTGTCTGACCGATGTCGTTTATGATATTATTCGTTTCGGGGTACTATGACATGGATTTTGTTGTTGTTGGTCCTGTAGCGTGGAATGGTCTGCCTCCAAGTGCTAGAGATGTGGGTAGCGTGTGCAGCTTTAGAAAGAACTTGAAGACAACCGTTTTTGGGAGATCTCATCAAAATTTATGACTACATGAACACTACATACATTCATTACACCTAAAGCCGAATGTGTTACATATCGGAATTAGCACATTAGGGTTTAGGTGTAATGTTACGTATCACGTATCGGAATACCTAAAAAGGTTTCTTTGTAGTTCGTCTTCCTTTGGTAAGTTTTCTGCGGTTTTCTTACCAAATACGTAGATGCGGGGAAGACCTAATCTAATAGTCGTAGCTACAATCTTACCATTTTTATACTCAACTTCTATATATTTATTTTGTAATATTATTAATGTCAATAATAGTGAGTTCAAATCCCGAGTTCAAGAGTCTGCTCTTTAAACGGCACTATTAATTGTCCTTTTGATATTATTACTGTAGCAAAATAAAGCAAAATGTTAGTTTATTTTTTTTCGAAATTAAAAAAAATAATACCGCTTAGTAAAGCGATTCATTGGTTGGGTAAAGGTAGAACATTGAATGCACTCAATATTTGATTGCTTGAACAGATTGAAGTAAGAAAATCAATTGAATTCCAGTATGTATTTTGAAAGCTTCAATTTCATTCGTTGATACCGTAAAAAGTATGAAATTAGAGCGTGCTCTAAAATCATTTCTATTTGGCATGCATTTTTTGTCGTGACTAATAAATAGGCTAAATATATAAAGGGCTGGGCTGTAAACATCTGGAACCGTTAGGGTCGAGTGCCCTTTCTTGTTATAATTACAGAAGTTAGTTAGATCATGAGTAAGACATAAGTTAGGACATTTAAACCCGAAAACACAGATTCCATGTCATAAAAAAATCATGTTACACAATTTCGGATTAAAATACTAAAGAGAGTTTTGTTTTTGATTCTGTAAAATAAAACTAGTTACACCTGGAAAAATTTTAAATTATGCGATTAAAACCAGAACGTAAGAATAATATACTAGTACAGTCAAACCTCGGGTCACGAACGCCTCTAGTCACGAACAAATCGGCTTACGAACACAATTTCCGAACAAATTTTGACGTACAATGTCTCGGCTCACGAATGAGTTGTAACGGCGCATTACGCAACTAAGCATCAGTTGTTCTCAGGTGCGCGCGTTGTGAACATTGTTTGTCTTTGCGTTCGTTGTTCTTGATACATTTTTTTTCTTTTTATTGTATATATATATAATATACAGTATATATAAAATATATTTTGCATTAAATTAACCCTCATTATGGTTCCCAAGAAAATGAATTTCGGTTTGCGAACATTTCGGCTCGCGAACGGAATCAAAGAACGAATTAAGTTCGTAACCCGAGGTACCACTGTATATTGTATTGAGTCCATTGAACGTGGACACGGATAAATGCTGAAAGGAGCAAAATGAATGCTGTAGAAATGTGTGCGTTAAGAATAATACACGAGGTGGCAATGTATGCGTTAAGAATAATACACGAGGTGGCAATGTATGCGTTAAGAATAATACACGAGGTGGCAATGTATGCGTTAAGAATAATACACGAGGTGGCAATGTATGCGTTAAGAATAATACACGAGGTGGCAATGTATGCGTTAAGAATAATACACGAGGTGGCAATGTATGCGTTAAGAATAATACACGAGGTGGCAATGTATGCGTTAAGAATAATACACGAGGTGGCAATGTATGCGTTAAGAATAATACACGAGGTGGCAATGTATGCGTTAAGAATAATACACGAGGTGGCAATGTATGCGTTAAGAATAATACACGAGGTGGCAATGTATGCGTTAAGAATAATACACGAGGTGGCAATGTATAATATGACAGAATACGGTATGAAGTGATAGGGGATGAATGGGAACTTAAGGCTGCTCGTCATACACAACCTTACATTTATTTATTTGAGAAATAGTGGAGCTTTTTTAAACAATAACAAGATATGATTAATATATTATAAATATAAAATATAAGCTAATTACTTAAGTTTTAACAAGACCTCTATAATTCATACTTTTCAATTTGCCTTATTTCAAAATCTGGTCCACTCAATTTAGACATGTTTATCTCGGTCTACCTCCTCCAAGCACGCTTTACACTCATATTACTGTATTATTTATATCAGCCGATATTTTGCGTTACTAGCAAAGTTATAAAAATATGTTGAAATTGGTCAAAATAATCGGTTCTTCCTTACCTCCTCTTCTTCTTCAATGGCTCTCATGAGTTCATAATAAAGCAGTTCGGCCTCAGACAAATCTGTCTCCGGTTTCTCTGCCACCTTCATTTCTTCGTGAGCCACCATCGTTAGTATTTCCATTTCACACTTCATTTCAAAGTGATTTTTACACTTCTTAATCACTTCAAGCTTCATATACGATACATACGTCGAGCCATGGAACACGTCAAAGTATTTAATTGATTTTCACTTGTAGTTTACATTAACTGTCGCATTAACTAAACTTTTATAATGCCGATTAATTATGTAACACATAGTTTAAAACGTAATTTAGTTCAACAAACGAACTGGCTATACTGGTTAGTAAACATAAATACTAAGTTATAACTTGCACAAATATTTTTCAAACTAAATGTAAACACTTGTAAACCGTGTAAACTATAATTTGAGGAACGTACATATCATATATCGGTTAGTTATTTTCAAATTATATTTTGCTAAATAGGATTTATCAACGTAGAAAGGATCCAACTCGAATTTCAACTAATTTGATATATTTAGAAATATACAATATTTGTTTGTAAAATAACTCGTAATTCAACCATGAAATAAACCTTTTGCCAGTTTGTTATTTTTGCGCATCAATGATTGATGTACGCTTATTCGTTAGTTTGAAGATCAGCTCCGTGGATAGTTGGCTTAGTTCACAAATAAAACATTAATAATTAATTTATTAATTCGTATGACACCTCACAATATACCCTAATTGATGATTTGGATACGTTGGTGTGAGTGGCCGGGAGACAATATTGAGCGACTTTTGTTACCAAAAGATTTCTTTAACCAGACGGGAACTGCTTTTTTATTTTTTGTTTTTTTGGGCACCAAAGGGAGCCGAACCTGAAATTCGTTAGTGAAAGACCAGCGTCTTACCAACTAGGCCACGGAATTCGTCAAATTTACAATCAATTGAACTATTATCTTTCAATGTTATTTTTTTTAAATTTTAGGATTTGAAATTTTGAAGTATTCATCCAAACTTTAAAGAAAGAAAACAAAGTAACAACAACATTTTTGATTTAAAATTAAACAGTCGAAATATTTTATATTATGTAAATTCATATGTCATTGTTTGCCTTATGTTGACATCATTCTACTCTACACGAAATAAACGGTCTAAATAAGTCGTCTTACTAGGCTCATTGCCTATTCTGAGACAGCTGACTTACACCCGCGAAATTCACACACATAAAAGATGCAATAAATCCGAGCTGCAGTCGCTCGTGCGAATTAACAACTCTTATCAGATATTGTCCAAAGCAAATAAAAAATGGACAAAACTCACATTTTTTTATATCTAAAACATGAAAACAAAAGAGAACAGTGACGTTGATTATTTGTTTTGTAAACGTCAAATCGAGAAAGTTGATGATAACAAACGAATCTTCCGTACAATGTGACGTCACCAAATCGAAATACCAGCGAAGAAAAAGTTCTCACAAAAACGACAAGCGATGACTCAACGCAGGCGGCAGACGGAGAAAAGTTTTTATTGTTCTGTTTTATTTGGATTCTTCTTTGAAAATTTATACGTGCAAGACCCAGAAAAAGAAGTGACACACTCACGCGTCAATACACTTTTCATTCATATGTCACTCTGTCTTGTTTGTTGTTCTTTTGTTTTTGTTTTATTTTTGTTTTGTTTTTGTTTTCTTTCAGGTATGTTTTTCAATGACATACTTTTGTATGAATTTTTTACAATATAAGTTTGAATTTTGAAATCAGTTAATAAATAAAAGAAAATGAACTTATTAAATTTTTACTATAAATTATAATTCGTTTCTGTTTTTCTTTTGATACCTCAATAAGGAACCGAGTGAATTGTATTGTATTACAATATCATTGTATACTGGCGGGTTTATTGCCATACAGCAATTTCTTCCAACTAATCAAAACAAAACCTTAAGTGAAAACCAGACTGAAACCCTTTTTAAAGAAATTGGGTGCCAACGGGAATTTAACACATGACCCCTGGGTCGGGAAATGAGCGTCTTACCAACAAGGCCACGTAAATGACAACTAAGAAGAATAGGGAGTATGTTGAGGCATGGTAGAATGAGATTATAAAAGACAAATGGGAGATTAATACCAAAGCAGGGTGAAAAGAAGTGGGTTATAGTTGTCTAGATGTTGATTGGAGTGAGTTACGTAAGACTTGAAAAAATTTACGTAAATGGGCGTCGTGGTACACAAATGCCGAAAAAAATATGGTCAGGTCAAGATAATGACAATTTTTGAAATAAGGAAATATAAAGCATAAGAGATACTGAAGAAATTGTTTGAGAAGATAGATAGATATAGAGAAGGTGAAATAAGTAAATAATGATGTGATGGTATGTAAGTACGAGTATGTATTGTTCAGTGTAATCACAGAATCATTTTGAAAGGGCAAGTCTTAGAGATCGGATAGTAAATATTTTGTAAACCAATAAATTCAGTGGTATACATATAAAAGATTCGTCCAGTTTTTATTATTTTTTAAGGAAGTGATTTTGAGATTAATATTTTAAATTCAATGAAAATTTAAAATGTTATGGCAAACAAACCAAAAATAAATGCACATATGTTACTACAACACTGCATTTCATTATCAAATAAGTCACGAAAATCATAGACAAGTAAAAAAACTAAAAAGTTTCTCAATGATAGCATAGCTAACTAACCAATATCATACAATATTTAGTATTACAACATTAAAACATTAGTTCAACGATAAATAACATGTAAAATATTTACGTGTGGTTGTATTTAAAATGTATTGCTCAATAGTTTTACAATATTTATTCCAATGTTTTAGGGAACTAAAAAAAAGGTGTACATGAAAAACGCAATAGTTTTAATAACAGTATAAAAATGAACCAACTACGATATTTAATAATTATTTGTACACAGGTTCTGCGTTTTGAAAGTGAACACGCGATATGCCATAATGTTTACCCATTTTCTACCTGGAAAAATGTTTTGCGTATAAAACGTGACTTTTAAAATATATTTCACTGTGTTTTATGTGATCTTTACACGCAATACTATAATAAATAAAGAAAAAAAATTAAAAGCCCTTGGTTGACCAGTATCTACTTTATAATACATGTACACCGAAAAGAAATACAACGTATTTTTAATATATTATTTAATTACTTTAAGATACATTTAAATTAATTGTTTTATATATTTTTTAATAGGTTATAATATAGAACGATATTGCGCAATGTTTTTTATCTACTTTTTATTACAAATTAAAATTAATTGTAAATAATAAAAAAAAATGCGATTATTATTTATTCGTGCCATATCTTATGCTATTTCATTATATTAATATTGAATTGAATTGCGATATGTGATAAATCAGAATTGTCTACGCTACAACATATGTAACAAAGTAATCAGAAATGTTTCGAACTTCTTGATAAATATTTTTTAATTCAATGTAAAAATGAAGACATTTATACAATGATATGTGTATGCATGTCGAAAAACCATTAAAATAAAACAGGATAAACGAGGATTTACTCATTAATATAACACCCGATCCATAACAAACATAAAATCACTGTGGTAAATAATATAAATGGTAATCAAAATAAAAACACTTGAAGTTATTGATAGACAATAAACTTAAATAACGTTTGTTTCTTTATTCGTTCGGTTCATAAAAAACATTTCACGGCGTTAAGGCTTTAAATTTTGACGTTTGTCTATCACCGCTAAACTGTTTATTTTTTCGTTCGATTCACTCTAAAATTCGAATTCCCGGCGTTCGGAATTCAAATTTGACGTTTGTCGGTGCGCGCGCACGCGCCTCAGAGCTCAGTGCGCCATCGTGCCACCGACCGGGCGGGTGGAGATGCAAAAACTGACGGTCGGGGGCCGACTGGCGCGCCGCTATGCGGACGGGACAAAAAAGACGAATAAAAAAGCTGGGTCGGATAAAAAAAAGGTTTGATACACATACGAGGTTCGCGGTCCTCGTTAAATTTAGTGACTTATTATTGATAGATTGAAGAAGCTAAAATGTACAAACTATTAAAAAAAAATAAGCATTGTCAGTAAAAAAACACAACACTTTTTAAATCGAGTTCTCATTAATTGCGAGTATATTAATTAAATAATGATAAATGTTGTTAATTAAGCTGTAAATAAAAATAAAATACTGAAATTAAGTAGAAATTTATGGTTGTTAACGTATTAATGTTAATTTGGAAAGTAATTGTTTTTCAAAATTGTTAATTCTTCTATCGAATAATGTTATTTATTAATAATTTAAATAAAACCCAGAACAAAGCTGTTATGAATGAAACATAATTCACATACGGGGTTCGCAGTGCTGTTCAATTCTGACGAATGAGTAGAAATATTGAGTGATGATTTCTGAAAAAAAATAATTTAAAACGTTGGTACACTGAAAATAGAATAAGTCGATGATTATCATCATCACCATCTTGTCATGAGCATCCCCATCAAACATGAAAATATCACATCTCTTTGTATAGGCATGTTCGTATATAGTATGAATTTTCTTTAAAAGACGGAATTTTACAAACAAGATGGAGAGTATGAATATTTAATATAAACCAAATGATTATTTGATTCATTTTGCAGTTTATAAATATTTGTATGTGAAACAACACAGAAACCAAAACATAATTGTACATAAGAATAACATAAATTTACAAATTATTATGAATGAAAATTTCATTCGTGATCGAAAGATATAATTAAGAAGAAAAAAACAAATAAAAAGGCAATATTTTCAAGAAGCTAAAAAAATTCCATTCATCATAATTCTTAAGGAATGAAGAATATATAATATTTCTTTGATTCTAAATCCGTGAATAATCCTTAAGAAATCTTCGATCCGTATAAAAGAGATAAATCTCCTATTTCAAATAATAATGTCAAAGAATAAATAAGCTTTCAATGAAACGTTACAGAATGCCTTCATGGAAAAATAAAATAAATTTTATTCAAATATTAGGATAACAAAGAATTTTGCGTAGGATAGCAGTGACGAAAGATAAATGAGAGAGAACATGATTTATCTCTTTCGATGTTTATTAACGCTGAATTCGTAGCTTATACAGTACGTGTCAAACATAACATAAAATTGAGTGTTATTTTATGCTTATCGAATTGAGGTTTATAAGAGTTAACTGAAACTCATAATTTTGGAAAGGATATTTTTTAATTTATATTATCATTTCAAATTAAGAATACTCACGTTACTGGATGAACTCGTGTTAAAATGGATATTTTCACGCAAAGTAAGCAAAAACATTTTCGTGAATGTTAGATTTTCATATATGTTCTTCACTATTTTAAAATGTTATTCACTAGTTCAAAATGTTTTTCATTGCAGCTTTTGTCAACCCATGCGAATGACCTGCAGATACTCGTACACTTAGAAAGGTCCAAAAGTTGCCGGCCCAAGAATATTAAAAAAAAAAAAGGTTTGTGTTTCTTTTTTCAAAGTTAATTAGTAGAATTCCTTGAAAATCTCAAAAAAATGTTGTTAAAATATTTTTTGGGATTGTGCAACCTTGGTTTTTTTGGGTCGTGGTGATCCCGGACGGCGTCACTAGATCGAGTAATTTTTCGACAGAGGATCATGTTACAAAACCATAGATTCATCCCCGTAGCAATTGACTCAATTATTTTATTTCTTTCTCATCATAGAGTATTAAAATTCATTGCAACACTCAACATGTCGTTGCTTTTGGACAATTCTAAAGAGTTTTAGCAATGATCTTGCGTTCATCTTATTCATGCCAAGACGATCGTGCAGAATTTAAAGCACTGTGATTTTGGAAAAGTTATTTCTTTTGATTTCAGTCTTGTATCTTGAAATACTCGCTCTTACACTAATACAACTCTTTCTGGAGTAAATATTTCTACTGGTCTGCCTTGACGAGGGTCATCTTCAATCGATTATCTGCCTAAGTAAAATTGTTAAGTCCAATCTTTCACTGTATACTATGACGGAGAAGATTATCCTTAGACAACATCTAAATGTCGTTTAATTTCTGCCTGGTTTTCCCTTCTTTTGAAAGGAACTCGATAATCACGGGTATCAGAATAAAACGAAACAACAAGTCTTCTATCGGCTCTGGTTGATATACTCACAACTAAGGGTAGAGGTATAAATGAATTTTAACTGTAACGCCGCCTAGTCATACGTAGGGCGTGGTCTGCGTGGTATATGTTCGTATACGCTCTAACTTATTCAGTCCGGAAACATTTGGACCTTAGTAGTGATAGAGAATGTTCTTTTAATATGAAAATTCTAACAATATCCTTGCAGACCAATATAAACTAAATCTCGAAAAGTTTGTAGTTCATTAAAAATATTTACGGGTGATACATATGAATTATTATTCTTAGCATAAATATTACTTATTGTTAAAAAAATTTCAAGTTCTTTAGAATTTATATTTTCATGAGCCATACACACAGTTGGTCTAACGGCGACATTCTGGTTAATATATAAAAAAGTATTCAGAACTGACGAACTTTCAAAACTTTTCAAGTACATATTCATCTGAAATTTTAACACATTATTAAAAAAAATATATTTTGAAATGCCTGAGGAATCGCGTGCTGATAACCATGGGTAATTATTTTCTCGACATTAAAACAATAGGAATGAATACGAGGCAAAATATAAACATAAGTATAAGAAAGTGATGGATGCCAGTTTTAAATAAGACGTTTCCTGTTCGCACCCGGATGGGACAGATGGCCCATGGCTTAAATAGGCTCCCATCGAAAATTTTAGATCCTGTTAATAAAGAAACCAGTTCTGAATTTTGTTTGACATGTTTCAAAACTCCAATTTTAGCGTTAAATCCGTCTAAATAAGTATATATTTAAAAAAAATAAGGAAAATATATATTTAAAAAAATATTATATCTATGTCACATTACTATTGTTCTGTCAGTATTACGAATATGCCAAATAACGTCTTCATCCACGTCGGTCTACAGCCCTGCACATCATGTCCTACCACACTAGATCGCGTTTACAAATCCTTATTACATATAACATTATTTAATTTGAACATGTTATTTACTTTTATAGATGGCGTCAAAAACTTTTTTGTAATTGTTAAATATGAAGGCACATTCAAAACAAAATTTCGCGTTCAGTGGTCTAGTACTGGAAGTTTGGGTCCGATTTTTGATGGTATAAAAAAATAAAATATAAAAAAACCCAGTCTGGTTTAAGAGTTCGTCTAGTAACAATACTCTCAAGGGTTGAGTGCGTCTGCGACCTGCTTCTTCACTTATAGTAGTGTAGCCAACATGTGTAAGGACGAACCATGAGTAACGTGCCTCCTCCAGAGGTTCAAACCCGAAAGATCAATTACTGGGACCAAATATAATATTATCTCCCGGTCAAACTCTTAATATATCCAAATTATCAACTTGGATATCTTGAAGAGTTACCACACGAAATAAGAACAATAAACTTTCACTGTTCATCATCAAGTCATTTATCACCAATCGACATTTGTCAATTTGATAATATGAATATAACAACTACTTTACAAATAATCAACAAACGTTTGAACTTGGAACTTGTTTTATTGTGTAACGCAAGAAGATTGTACTCATTTAGGCGGGAATAGATATTATTGGCGGAAGTGGTTATTCATGAGGGCGGTATTGGCCAGTATATCATCTCGCATAGGCCGGATTGTGTATCGGCAAGGGCAGTGACGAAGAACTTCCTATTTCAGTGAACTCGCGTCGGCTAACATTCATTAAGGCTGGTACTCACTTACCCGGTACATGAATAAATACATGATTGGGTTTATTAGCCACTAATTGGATGTTCGACACTTATGTTCGTGACTACGTAATGAATAAAATTGTATAAACATCAATGCATAGCAATAGGCTATCCCTTGCGATCGGGTATGATTATTTATCAGCCAACTTGTGGATGAAACACAATAAGATAAAATAAAATAAAAATATACCTAGTTTAATTTTATTCTACAAAATTTTACTACTTATTCCACAAAATTACCGATTTCACTCAACGATCATTTTCAGAATGAACCAATTCAAATAAGTAACATTTCAAAAAAACTATTGTAGTATTATTAATTCAAGTTTTTGTTTTCAACGATTCAAATTTTTTTTTGTGAGTTGTTTGTTACCTTTTTTAAGTTGGCTTAAATGATGACCAACGTCTCGGAGGCGTTGCAGCCTTCATCTTTAGGGCAATGTCAAGAAACGTTACTGAATATATTTATAATCTGAGGATGGTGGCCTTAATGCCTGAAACGTCGGCCATCTTTTAAGCCAACGCAACACGGCAACAACTCCAAAAACATTTTAAATTAGTGGAACATAGCCGTGAAAAACGTTCAAACAAATTTAATCATGTTCAATTAACATCATAAAATAAGACTCGGTAAACGAAAAAAAAACATGTACACATATATAAAATGCTTACACGAAGATATTATTGCTACAAAAAAGTCATAGAACTAATTTGCTTGCGCAAACTTTACAAAGATCAACCAATGGTCAAAAAAGTTGCAGAAAGGCAACCTTATAATCTGACTAAACCTACCATGTATGCAAGTCTTTTCGTATTGCAGAAAGGTTAAGACCAGCTTAAGAAAGTGAGCGAATGCAGCTTGCATAAGTATCAAGCAGTATGAACTAAATCAAGTGGAAATTCAGACAAAAAATGATCTCTCTCTTATCTCTATTTCAGATGGCCATACAACTCTTGTAAAGCTTGAGCATCCCGCACGATCTTTTTTCAAGTTGATCGGTCACTCGCTGTCTCATCTCAGTCTTTCTTCACTCTTAGTCTCCAAAGATCACGTTATATAAAAAAAGCCTCTGTCTCGGTTTACAAAGTGGCTCTCTTCCTTGATGTTGGGCTCGCTTCCTTGTTCTTTGTTGACCGTGTCAACTGAGATCTGCTTACATGGACTATCCATACTAACCTTTGCGACCTTTTGTCGCTGGTTATTAGTGGTTACTTAACTAATATTAACAAGGGATCAAATTAGTACGACTTGGAACTTGGATGAAAAAAAGCTTCGTTTAAGAATTTATACTCGAACCGGAAAGAATAAAAATCGGCTAAGATGATATTTCACAATAGTATTTTATGAGAGGGAAATGCTGTAGAAATGCGTGCACTTAGAAGAATTCACGGGGTTACAGTGTATGACAGAAATAAGTGATTAGGAATGGATGTGAACTGAAGGTTAATGTGTTGAATAAGATAAAAAAAATACTCTGAGATGGTTTGGGTACGTGGAACGAATGAATGAAGAAAGACTAACATCACAGATATATAATGTAAATGTGAGTGGAACGCGTGTGAGAGGAAGATTAAGGAAGGTATAGGTGATTAAGGAAGGTATATTGTATGACGTGTATAGATGTGGAAGAGGCGAAATATGTGTCAAGATAGGAAAATCTTGCGCTTTGTCTTTTCTGCTTGCCCCAGTAGGAAAAAGGCGTGATGGTATTTATTAAAAGTAAATTAAATACAAAATACTTGTGTGATTTAAATTCGTGTTAACTCTACAAAATTAATTACCATTACTTTAATGAATCCCGTTGATGTAAATTATTCAGAATCCAAAAATAACCACAAGTTGTTGGGTCGAGATGCGTCCACCAGAAAATTGTTGATACCGCTAGAAACAACAAGTACGAGTAGGTACCTAAGAGTAAGTGAGCGCCGGCGATGCATCGCTGCGTTCGCGCGCATAATTACGCATACATAGCGAGCTTTGAGATGCAAGCAAGCTGGGTAATGCGCATCGCGCACACAAAGGCCGCTGCGATGACGAAGCGTGGTATCGCACTCAAATATTATTATGGAGATGAATAGATTTGTCTGGAGATGTTAATTACATTAGAGAGGATAAAGGGACCAAGTGTTAGGGAATATTGTGGTACTAACTTAAAAGATAGACTTATTTTGTTGTACTAACTTACTCGTAAATTTACAGACTTATAATTAGTGTGATATTATTTCCAATCCGCGTGATGGCGAATTGTGAGTTGCTTGCCTACTCAGTAATTCTTAACCTGAAGACTGGGGCCGAAGACAATATTGTCTCTTCAATATGTCCAGATCATCAAATCGGATATGTTGAGGGTACTGTTTCCACCCGTCTAGCGTGTACGAGTATTGTTACCAGATTAACTCAAACATACTGCTACCTTTTTTATTTATTTTTTGGGTTTCAGACAGCTATCCTAAATCTTGTCATTGCTTACCATATCATACATTGTAATACGTGACATTCTTAACAAGTCACACATTTATACAGCATTTATTATGTTCCTAACAATATATCTTAATGTTAAGGCTTCACTTCAATAGATCAAGGTAGACACTAACACACCACTGCGTAATATTATTTTTCGAAGATTTTAAAATTGTTTTATTGGTCATATTAATTAATTTTCAAATTAAAAAAATATTATTTTACAAAAAGCTTCAAACATTGACTTAAAATAAATTACATCTCTCTTCAATTACGAAATATGTTTCTCCAGAACTACGACTTTTTGTTCTTATCCATCTTACTTTTCTTTTCTCAATCTTTGGTGACATTTGCAAACATATTGTTTTTAATAAAAAAAATAATGTTTTAAGTGTGCTCAAGTTTTTTTTTTTTTAATGTCACGCTGTAAACGTAACCAACCGTCCACCTAACAATTGACACTAATCGGCGTAACTCTTGTCTGGTAGATTGAAAGAGACTGCAGTCTGGCAATAAGCTCGCCATTTGTATATTTTACAATAGTGTCTAAATAAATCAAATCTAAAGTTTGGTCACTGCATGTGAATATATTAAACACATGTATAAGAATCAAGTAAGGATTGCTTATATTAAATCTTTCTGTAAGGCATACATAATACCACTTAACAACAAAGCGATCCACGGTTTAGGAGAATAACGATGACGCAACTCAGAGACAGAAACCAGAAAGAAATATAATAGTAGAATTAAGAGGTTTAGAGGTCAGATAATGATGAACATAGCTACAGATGTAGACATTGAAAAAGAGAATATTTTTTATCTCCGGTTTCACTCATACTAAAGGCAAACTGTAATATCGCTTTGGTACAATAATATTGTATGTTCTAAGATGCTTCCACGAATTGAATTAGATCACTAAACGCCGCCATTTAAATGTATTGATTTATAGATTGAAAAAAATCAGCCATAACGAGAATATATTAAGAGTGACATTCTCAATATTCTTTGTTTTATCTTTGATCTACTGATAAAGGTTTTCATATTTTTCCATCCAAGTTTTATTCAAAACATAAAGAAGAATTTCAACTCTTCACTCGCGGCCGGGCTGCTTATTTATAAATCCTTCATGTTCTTTGATAAACATCACTGACTGGCGCGATTCCGTTATCGGTTACGGAGGAACTGCGCCAAAGGAAAATAATAAGATTTATGAATTTCTCGGAATACCAGACATTTTGATTGTCAGTTTAATACTAGGTGTTGTACGCATACAGCTCAAGGTAAAATTATTACGAAATCGGAATTACAAATGAATTCGTTTGTCATGATATTGAAAGCTTTTACGAATTTGATATATAGATTTCGGCAAAATTCTTCGTATTTTGAATATATAAGAGAAGTTGTGATAATTGAAAGTGTTCCGTTCTTCTTAAAAATCATCACAACTATGTTATACCTTAATGGTTTAGACGTGTATATGCAAAAAAGATCCAACGCACAAAACACATTTGTTTGCTTTGTTTAACAAATTTTTTTTTCTAGAACCCTTCAATATATATTCGAATTAGTGCTTCGACGATATTGTCTTCAGCTCCAATAATCGAACCTCCGGGTTTAGAATCTTTGGAATAGGCATTGAACTCGCGGTTCGTCGTTAGATGTGTTGCCAACACTACCGCACGGTGCGTGCTCGTATTATTACTAGACGAACTCTTTTACCAGACTGGCAACCTTATTTTTTTATTTGAGAACCATTGGAAGAGAACCCGAAACCCCCGATAGGAAGAATCTCACAACAAGGCTACGGAATTCGTCATCGAATAAGCTGTTTGCACATTAATGGTGTTTGTTGCCATGTGACGGGTATATATTTTGTCCATAAAACAAACATCGGAGTCAACTCTCTTATCAGCAGGACCCATAAAATATAAGTTCAGAGATATAAAGCTGTACATTTCAGTTACTTAACATAATTA
Source organism: Odontocerum albicorne (assembly GCA_949825065.1). NCBI lineage: Eukaryota > Metazoa > Arthropoda > Insecta > Trichoptera > Odontoceridae > Odontocerum > Odontocerum albicorne. Next base: position 18,670,652 of record OX463849.1, on the reverse strand, counting down.
AAACAAAATATTTCATAACTATCTTAATAAAGTTTTGGAAATTATTCTTCGAGATCTTGAGAATGCCGATTGTAAACTTTTCTTTAGCTAAAATATATAATGTTATCTAATCACATTATAGCATATGCTTCTGTACAAATGAAAACATATGAACATTTATTTTACCAAAATTAAGGGGATATAAGGCTCGCATTTTTTAGATACACCTGCATACGGGAGTAACGAGGTCATTTTGACGTTTTATCATGTAAATTATCTCCGAGCTAAACTTGATGTAATGTATTGCAATAAGTAACCTGAATAAATTGTTCAAGATAGAATGTATATATTTTTCCTCACCGATGTGCAATAATATTAATCCTGTAAATGTGTATTTCATGACCGTCCTGAATAAATCCCATCTTAAAAAAAACATTATAACATATACAAACACAAACGATGCGACGATATGTTATCTGATACGTCTGAAAACAGGTATAACGTGGATTGGATGGATTCTTTTACACATATAAACGTCTGAAAACAGGTATAACGTGGATTGGATGGATTATACAATTATCATAATTGGATGATTATATTGATGGATGGATACGTCATAATTGGATGATTATATTGATGGATGGATACGTCTGAAAACAGGTATAACGTGGATTGGATGGATTCTTTTACACATATAAACGTCTGAAAACAGGTATAACGTGGATTGGATGGATTATACAATTATCATAATTGGATGATTATATTGATGGATGGATACGTCATAATTGGATGATTATATTGATGGATGGATACGTCTGAAAACAGGTATAACGTGGATTGGATGGATTCTTTTACACATATAAACGTTCATATTTGGTATTTTCAGGTTCCTTAAGATGATTATAACTTGAACAAATTTTATAAAAAGAGGTATATACTTATTGCACTTTAGGGGTTTATCGAACAATACCAACTAACAACAATTATACGCAATTTTCTGAAAAATTTGATAATATAAAAAAAATCAAATATTTATACATAATGTGAGAAAAAAATAAGACAGATAGTAACAATTAATTTCACGTGGTGTCTCGAGATGCATGGCTGTAAGGTAACGCACTGGACTTCCGAGCGGAAGGTCACTAGTTCGAACCTCGCGTTGTGCTACTCCCCTAGAATAATACAGACATTTTTTCGCCTAGTATTCGGGGGTATAAGGATACTAATGACTTCGGTTATATCCATTCTTTCAAAAAATTAGTAAAAGGAAAAAAAACAAGCCGATTGACTCTGATCGCCTCACTTCGGTGTGCCACCGGATTCAGTACAGCGGCGTGGCCTGTGAACTTTCAACGGTTCACTCACTTCAAGAGAAAAAAAAAAACAAAACTTCACGGCACAGTTTCACTTTCCAAGTGAATTGACTAGGGAATGGCGATGGGGTTCGACTACGATGCACATCAACGACGAATTTCAAGTGAACACCAAATTATATGGATCTGAATTTGTCTTCCTGTTACTTGTCGAACCCAAGTAAACTGTATTTGCCTGTTTTTTACTGGGGACACATATGTTCTCGAGTTGGTGACACATCAACAGCTAGGCGTATGATAAACAGTCATTGTGCTGCGAACATACGTCAACGTGACCAAGAGGCTCAGCGTTATCATGTCTGTGACGTCTGTGGAAAAGAGTGCGCGTCGAGGATCGGGTTGTTTTTTCATAAAATATCATATGATCGACACAGAAGAGCAGTTCTTGATTGACGTTGGATTAGCGAAGGGATTCTCGACTACTAGGCTCGATAATGACGGCGACTGGGTTAATAGGTTAATAATTTTAATATATTGTTGATTCATATTAAATCCCGTTTCTTTTGCTGTCCAGCCTCTCAAATTTTGTTGTCCAATCATAATATTTGTCTGTCTGTACTGTTATTTGGCATGAATACATTGCAGTACAGTTATCCTACGCAAATTTCCCTTAAATCATTTAATTTCTATTAGTAATTTAAGAAGGAAATCATCATTACGCGTTGAATGTTGTTCGCACATGGTAAATAACGTGACTTTTGCATGTCCGAGTAAAACTTGAATCAAAAGCTCTCAACCTTTTTCTGGAAGTAAGTCCTGGGGTGTTTTTATCAAGTGGGTAAGGGATTTAAATGAACAATTAAAAAAATAACACAATAATTGTTGTATACGTAACTTTATTGGTTAACTCATGGTATGTAAGTGTAGGAGGGAACAAGATACGTGAGAACGAGAGAGCATGTACTCGTATTATCATGATTATCAAATTCGTGTTTCACCACGGGCATCATAAGCTACTTTACAGGCCGCGTGTTTTTATTATTGAACAAAAAAATGCAAATTAAAAATAAAAATATTTACATCTAAATAATTAATGAATTGTTGTTTGTTTAAAAAAAATTAGGCGGGCCACAGACTTATTGTTGGCGGGTAGCGTGTTTGAAATACTTGTGTTAAACACGCGACCCCTCAACACTTGCAAATGTCTTGAGCGTGAGAATATTGTAACCTGCCGAACCCTTTGACCAGACTGGAATTTTTAAAATGAAAGACGAGAATAGGACCCGTAACCCTCGGGTTGAAAAACAAAGTGTCTTACTAACAAGGGTACGGAGATCGTTATTACTAACATTGAATATATGACTTAATTAATATCATGAACATGTTCAAGCATTACGAAGACATTACGTGGGGCAGTTAAGGATGTTATATAAAGGTGACAATACTTTCTTTTTCTTTCTTCCCAGTGTCATGTCAGGTGCCCCCAACGTTGAATATCACCTGAGAGTAGACATCTTTGTCTTCGGCAGCCCGAAAAAGATCTCCAACGCCCCTTATGCCAGTCCAATCAAGTATATTGCGGAGCCAGGAGATTTGCTTCCTGCCAACATCTCTTCAGCCTTCTATTTTGCCTTGGATGATCAGGTGCAGTAATTTGTATTTTGCTCCTCTAAGTACATGACCCAAGTAGGACACCTTTCGGATTTTAATATTAGTCAACCACTCTCTATCAACTTTGGCTCTTTGAAGAACCCTTGTGTTGCTGACCATATCCGTCCAGGGTATCCGTAGCATTCTCCGGTGCATCCACATTTCGAATGCTTCCAGTTGGTTCATACAACCAACTTTGAGGGTCCATGATTCCACTACATGGTGACAATACATGATACATTTACTTGGTGTTTTCTGATAAAAGTAGTACATGAAAATATATGTTGTATTCATAGAAGATATAACATTAAAATGCGTAAAAATAAGTCCAATAAGTAATTCAAGAGTGTACGCATTGTTAAAAATAATTCTTCACAAGTTGATACATGTTTACCGAATCAAAGCTTGCAGATTGCAACAGCGCAGTGCTGGCGAGCCACTGGAATAAAACTCCCGGGGAGTTTCACGTCAAATTATCGACGGCGAATCAATTTCAAAGAAATCCGAGATTGAATATTAAAAGTTGGACGACGGCGAAGTATCAAGAAACACTACGTTAGATTTTATGGGGTTAGCTGAAATAAATTGAATAATGCAATTTTAACGAAATGTCAGAAAAATGAGACTATAAAAGAGACGAAGACGAAAATAATGGAGTTGATAGAAGATAAAAAATTACTCTAAGCTTTTTAGAAACACTCTTTATAGTAAAACCGTATCACAAGAATAAACTATTTGAGTTGTACGTTTTGGGATTTCAATTACTAGATTCAAAAGAGGATGAAATAAGTATTTATCTACACCATAGGTTCCCAAACTTATTTGACCCACTACCCCCTTTACAACAAAACAATTACTCAAGCCCCACCTGGAAATTGACCTTTTTTTTAAAAAAATAAAACAGAAAATAATGAACATTTTTTATGTACATATCTAACATAGTGTTATAAATAAGATACGCTGATACTTAAATTGTTGAAGTATTTATTAAATAACCCTAATGAGAAGGATGAACCTGATGTACTGCCACCAATTTGTTAATGTTTTGCAGTTTATTATTTGCAATAAAATTTGGAAACCTATGATCTATTGGCGAGTGAAACACTTAAATCTTTGATTTCTTCGACTTTTGTGTTCTGTCTTTCCTTTCTAGAATGTTTTTTTCTCGTCATACATACTCTCCTATTATAAAGGCTTTTCACTCATCCTTCCACCAGGATTTAATTCTTTTGGTCGAACTACATTTCTCTAGTTTTTTCCAAACTTATCGGGACCCTCGATCTTTCATAATTCATTATTTTTATGATATTGAACCATCTCAACGTTCCTCTTTCTTCATCTTAAGCACTACAAATCTTAGGTAAATCAACAGTAAAATATAAAGGTGTGTTCACTTAGCACACATGAAGCAAAAATAAAATATGTAGTAATTATTATAGAATACTTCTATACTGTACTTAGATAAGTCCTTTAAATTAAGTTTGAATATTTAAAAATCAGCCCTCATTACCAGGGATGGAAGATTTTCAAGTGGTTATGTCTGGTTTTAGTTTATTAAACAGCCCATTTAACTTAATGGTTCTCAATAGTTTTTTACGCCAGTTAAAACACCTTCCAGCATTATTTTAAATAAATTTATTTATTTTATTTAAAACAGGTATTTTTGTCTTATTTTTGGAATGCTTGTCTTCCATTTGAGGGCTTCGGATTCGATTCGAAATATTAGCCAAGAAAGAGTAGCTTAAAAAATGTTACTGGTCGGTTGTACGACATTGCAACATGCCAATTAGCCCGCCAGGTTGTATGTATTGTAAGTAGTGGAAGTTTGATAAAATACAATTATTACTACAAATGTACCATAGATATTAACAAATACATCAAAGCGTACCTTCATTTAGGATGATCTCTTTAAGTTAAAGGAAAAGTTAAAATTTAACTGTCTCAGAATTGGTAATAAGCTTAGTAAGATAGTGTATATAACTAATGTGCTATGGAAAAAATAAGCTGACATTTAAAAAAGACAATAAATTAAAAAAATATGCAATCATAACAATGAAAAAAAAAGGTGATCGATTATTTGAACCTAGTTTAAGTAGTTTGTTATTTTATAGCGCTATGGAGGAAAGAACATTTATTAGCTTTATTGTAAAAAAAACTAATTTAACGGGCTTATTGTCAGGTGGCAATCTCTTCCGAACGACCAGATAAAAGTCAATAAAGGATGTCAGTCGCAAAAATTTTCAAGTGATTATTCATCTTTATGAAATTGATGAACAAATACATAATAAAAGTAATAATTATAAAATAAATAACTAAGGCATCTTGAAAACCTTTCTGGTTAGTTAAAACTCATAACCATTTGAAAATAAGTTCGTCAGGTTGTACTATATACAACAAAAGATTATAAAAACTTATTGTAAATTTGTGTATTTTAGGTTTATACCATAAGTTGGGAACCGTTGATTTCCACATACAAGGACAAAATTACCCACTTAACTACATCAAACCCAATCAGCACACTGCAATCATTCATGGATCCAATATTTTTTAACGCTTTAAATACGATCCTCAAATTAAATGAACCGCTTGCTGATCGCTGTTTTTTATAATTAACTTGTTAAAAAATAAATATAATCATTGAAAATTACCCAGAGTTGATTTATTTTATTTTCAAAATTATTTCTTTATTCAAAATGCAAACCTCAAAAAATGTTAGGATATCTATACACGAATAAAAATGTTAGCATATCTATCTATACACACGTAAAATAGGAAGCATATCTATCATATCTATACACGCATAAAAATGTTAGCATATCTATCTATACACACGTAAAATAGGAAGCATATCTATCATATCTATACACGAATAAAAATGTTAGCATATCTATCTATACACACGTAAAATAGGAAGCATATCTATCATATCTATACACGAATAAAAATGTTAGCATATCTATCTATACACACGTAAAATAGGAAGCATATCTATCATATCTATACACGCATAAAAAATTAAAATTTTTCTCAGCTTTAAACATATTTTATGAATTTATCACAGTTTTAAATTGTACATACATAGATACATACCATTACGTCGTTTCACTGTCGGGGTAAGTAGAGAGGACATAGCGCAATACTTTCCTAACTCGACACACCTCCTTAGCCTCTTCCACATCCATACACCTTCTCATACAGTCTACGATTTCTCTGACGTTTTACTTTTCCTTCTTTCAGAATATCATTCACTTGATCCAACCATACTTTCCTTCGTCTTCCACTCACATTTTGTACATCTATTTTGTTAGTCTTTCTTTTCTATTCATTCGTTCTACATGCCCAAACCATCTCAACGTACTCTTATTCATTTTATTTAACACATCAGCCTTAAATTCACGTTCATCCCTTATCACTTCACTCCGTATTCTGTCATACATTGTCACTTCATGTTTCTTCTCAATGCACCCATCTCTATAACATTTATTCGGATCCTCTCAGCCTTTTTCTACGTCCCCGTTTCACTCCCATGCATCAAAGTTGTCACGAAAATACTATTGTGGATTATCAATATTATAATATATTTGGAATAAAAATAATTGAGTTACAAATAATATGTCAATTATTTCGATTGTATTTGGCCAAAAGTATGGTAATATTTAGGTTTCCATTTTTCAAGAATCATTGCTGTGATTTAAACATAATTTTCTTGATGTTCCTCTACCACGTCTTCTATTCACATGTCCAAACCATCTCAGAGTGTCCTGCATGTTACTTAATACATCAGCCTTAAGTTCACATCCATACCTAATCATTTTATTCCGTATTCTGTCATGCATTCGTTATGCATGCGCAAACCATCTCAGAGAGCGATTAAATATAGTTCAACATACAAATACTGTACTAAAAAATCTGTATTTTTCAACAAAATAGTTTTTTTTATTATTTTATATAACAAGTTTCAATAAAGTGTACACATTTGTACAAAATATATGAAAAAAACAAGACATACAAAAACAAGACATACTCGTACAAAAAGAAGTCATTTCAAATGGACACTCCCAAATAATATGAATTCTGGTTAGTTGCCTGTCATTTGCCGTGACTTCTATTAACTAGGGTTTCGTCTGTATCTTACTGAATACACGTGGACATAAAAAAATAAGTTAATACAATACTTTTTACAGATTCTTGATATTTTTTATTACTATTTCAAAAGTTCTCATTAAATTGATAATACTTTTCAAAAAGGTCTCATTAAATTGACTCAAATATTTTCATAATGTCTTTAATTTTATGGCACAAATCATCCTAGTTTGGGTAGATTGCATATTAATAAAAAATGATAGTTTGTGAGGCTTTGAATTTACTTAATAGAAATTAAAAAACTTCTTTTAAAAAATAAAACCACATTTTTTTTCAAAAATGTCTTGGGTAAAATAGCGCTCAAGCCCTTCTCCCGCCTTTGACACTGACTAATAAGTGAGGAGTAACAAGTTTTAAGGGCAGAACATGAATAAGGTCCCGGAACGCAAAGCCCATAAATTTATCTTGGCCACCGTAAAACAGAATCTATCCAATATATCAGAATGTGAAATACATGCTTGCTTGATTAACTCCAATTGTTATCCCGGGCACGTTCTACCACGGGAGTTCAGATGCGTACCGGAACAGACGTGAATGTAATGTATTACACTTCAAGACACCTAGACCTATGCAAATCACTAAGACTCAACTACCTCTTAAGTTTATTTTTAAAACATTAGACCGGAGATACTTGAATTTAGCGTTGTCTCTAAACGGAAAGGTTGAATGGTTTTAAAGGATCGGGGAAGCGGAATAACGAGGTTTGTTTCTTATTCTAAAACTTGGCAAGCGGATTGCGGTATTGTAGATGTTTTAAAGTATACGAGAGAAAACGATGCAATTATATGTTTTCCATCGAATATTTTCTTCTATAAAACATTACTTATTAATATGTACTTTCAGATAGTGTTTTTACATATTACTTAGTCATTTAATAAGACAACTTCTGTGGTCTAGTTGGTAAAACGTTTGTCTCCTACTTCGGGGGTTACGCATTCAATTCTTGTTGGAAAAAATATTTTATTAAAATATTTCAGATGTTCACTTAAAGCCTATTTAAAATCGTTCTGGTTGGTTAGAAAAGATTGATACACGGCAAAAAATTCGTCAGGTTGTTTTGTATACAGCGAAAATGTAATTTAATACAACAAACAACGTTAAATAAAAAAAATGAATGAGAAAAACATACTAGAAAACATGTAAATGTATCATTAATTTTTCAGAATAAATACGACAATTAAATTACATGACTGCCACTGTATCGTAAAATTTGTTTATTTACAATCATTATTGTCAAGTGTACAATATGGCGGGCTTATTGCTACGCAATCTCTTCCAACCAACCATAAGATTATTTTACAAAGCTTATAAGTAGGAAATGCGAAATATTTAAAACATTGAGCTATGTATAAAAAACAACATAAAAACGATTGAAAATATGAATTATGGAAAACCAGAAAAATACAGTACGTCACTAAGAAAGATTTGATATTTTTTACACTGCTTGAAGCACGTCGACAATGGTTCTAGTTTAATATTAGTTGATAACTGATCTAACGATTTGTTGATACCAAGTCTTACGGCATTAACAGTAAAAGATGACGCGAAAAATAAAGACCGGTAAGCTGGTAAATAAATAATCACCTAAAGAACGTCCAGGTTTTGAACTGTACAAGGCAGTTTATAAACTAAAACTAAATTTAGGTGGAAGCAAGTTATAACTGGGGTCTGAAAGCATGTTACAACTGGGGTAATGAATAAAATGTATATTATTTACTATACTAATAACATCGGTAATGCTGCCTCCAATATTTTGGTAGATATTTAGAGTATGGCATCATATAACGAAAATAAATCTAATAAGACTGATATAAAATACTTCGAGTCAACTTATTTAAAGAATGCGTACTTTGGTTAACGATCGACGAAATAAAAAAATGAATTTTTAATGTTAAAGTCGTTGTTTTAAGTGGTTTGCATAGGTACATAATAATACGACAATACCTAACAAAGGGTAAATTCACAGTTTAATATGTTTGTTTGTTCGATCCATCAGTACACAAAGTAAAAAAAAACGTTAAAAAATAAATATTAGTTTTCATGGTTTACTCGGTTTATATGTATTCATAACTCAAACTGTATTAAAACTTGATTTTGAGGAGATATAAAACGAATAATACACCTTTTATTCATGTTGATAGACTAAAAAGATTGTCGAAAATATTCAGATAATATATAAAAAAAAAAGATGATTATTTGACCTAAATTTATAATAAATATAAAATTATTTAAAAATAACTACAGAATTCAGCTAACGTTATAGAATATTTTTTTAATTAATTATTATATACTCGTATTTTCAATGCTAAGAAATAGTATCAATATTCATTCAAAAGTTGATCCTTTGTTGAATGCTTCTAAGCTCTGCCCAACAAAGTTCCGAAACCTTTCAAGAAAGCTTGGAAGACGGATGAGTCATTGATTAGTAAGCTTACGAGTGAGTGCCTAGAATTTAAATGCCTAATTTATGATGTGTGAACAGCCATTGAGTGATTCATGAGGAGTGAGAGAATTTGAGGACTTAATCACAATAAACGATAAATTTGCGAATTCTATTGAAATAATGCATTGTTCGCTATATAAAAAATTATATTGCATTTGTACAAATACATCAGAAAGATAATGCGATGTTTTATTTATTCAAGACTCAACTTCTTGGTCAAGTTGGTAGAACGTCTGAAATAGGAACGGGGATTTTGGTTTTGGTACTGTATACAATGCTAATGTAACAATACAATTGAGAGCATTTTATTACAAATCAAGAAACTGAAATTATGCAAACTTTTTTGATTTGGTAGTATTGACCTATGTTATGAGAGTCGGGGGAAAAGGAGGATACGACTTTTTTATTTTCCAGTTAGTCTTTTTCGTTAGTCTGTAAGAGGCAAATATTTGCAAATATGACACCAGGATGAACCGTTCTTAGGGTTCATTTCCTAACGCTTTCAAAATAAATTATCCCAACAGCCATAGATCGTCTCGGAGCTGGTTCTGCCACGGTTTCTTCAAAGAACGCTTAGTGATAGGTTGTGGAGCCATGCTATGTCGCAAGTCGGGAGTAGATGGTAAAGATGAAAAGTCACTTTCTTCAACATTTTATTTACATGATTTTAAAATTAATTACTATGCAGTATTTCACGGATATAATTGTACTATATACGTGTCTTTACGGGACAGAACGTCATGTGACCTCGTTTGTCCCTAGTGCAAATGTACCTAAAGAATTTGGTACCTTAATATACTAATTCTGGTGAAAGATATATCTTCATCTCTTTTTAATTGAGAGTGTATGAGCTAAGGGTAAATGTGGTCAGATACTATATATTTCGGATAACTAAACTGAAACTACTCATCTTGCGCTTCATTTATCTGCAGAGGCTAGGAAGCAATCCAAGAACAAATTAAGGCAACGATAAAACATTTAGTTTTAGAGATCGCTATTGATTAATATGCATATTGGTGATAATACAGGTGACCCTCGGGTTCATTTTATGAACTAAAAATACGATAAGCGACCATTACATAACATCCACCTGGATGGAGACGTTTGTGGCATTTCTTTGTTCCTGATGGAAACGTATAAGTAGATAATAGTAAAAAAAGAGTCATAAATTACTTGAACATTAACCCTGGAATTTTGACTTTTCAGACGATTATTTTCTCCATGGTGACATACTCGTAGAAATTATTTTAATTTATTTTATTGTATTACACTTAAACTGTATACTGTATAGCCTAACGGGTTTATTGCCATTCTGAAATCTCGTTCAACCAACCAGAAAGAAGTAAAAATCAGACTGGAACTCTTTGTAAAAAAACTGTATAGGTACCAGTGGAAATCGATTTTTTTTCGAAAAAAATTTATAAACGTCTTGAATTCGACACAAAAATATTCTATATTAAATTTCATCTTCCTTATTGAAAATGTTTAATGAAATATACATAATATTTCACGTATTATTTTAAAACTTATACTATTTTATAAACAGGAGTAAAGAAAAAAATTAAGAAACAATTTCTAAATATATTAAATCAAATTTAAAATATAACTTCGTATGTATGTAGATGATTGAATGAATCTAAATATATCAAACAAACATCATAAATATGCAACTAGATCAAAGAAGTCGATGTGGAATAGCTCGTCACAAATCAATAAATGATATGTCGCCTTGTGAAAGATAACTCCATGGGACAAATTATGATGGCCGTTCAGATAACATATCCAATATATTAGGCTATATGGATGCTCATAGGGCACATAAGTCAAATCTCAACACTTTATCTCGGAGCGATACGATGTGAGGATCTGGGGGTAATCAAAATTGTTTTATGTCCATTATTTGTAGCCAACAAAGTAAAGAAGACATACTTAAAGCATTTACGACATTAGGACATTTAATGGTTGTACTTTAACGGCTTTTGCCGACAAAGGCGGCCTTTTTTACAGGCTCTTTGATAGGGAGAGATGTTTGTCGAAGGGCCACATACTTTGTAAGGATTGGCGGGTTTTTATGAACCACGAGTCAATTTGGAGGCGTAAAGCTACATTGTTTTATGATTGCCGTGAAGAATTTATGCAAGCTTCGGGAGGAGGAAGAAGAATCGAATTGTTTGATAAGGTTTACAGCCGCACTGAAAGTGATGGTTATTTGACGATTCGCCGCGATTTTATAGAAGTAATTATTGAATAAAAGATTACACTTCTCAATTTAAGGCAACCAAAACTCTTTAGATGGGTCCCTAAAATATAAGGGTTTATTTCATAATAAAATGAATCAATTATACATTTGAAAGGTTTTTCCTAGACTGAGTATTAATATTTTCCTAATATAATTATTACACTGCATACTTACCGGAACAAACAAATGTCTTTATTCAATGTAGTTAACTGTACCATGTGACTGGTTCGAATATAAAGTTACTCACCTGAAACAATGAAAAAAATATTATAAATGATTAAAGTGTTAGAAGTTTTTCATAATACGTATATTAAATTCACAGGTTCTTTTTTTACATGGTAAATGAAAATAATCTATAGTTAAAAATAAAGCTTGACATACAAATACAAAATGAAGCTAAAATATTTCAAAGGCAAGATTTATTCATTTTTCTAGTTTTTTTTGTAAATAAATAAAATTCTATCAACAATGTAGATAACATTATACGAGTACACATATTTAACATTTTGCATTGGAGTATTCTCTTTCTTGCACTGTTATTATTCTATGTTAAACATTGGTGATTTCATGCGACACATGTAATTTTTTTGGAGTTATTGATATATTATATTTTGTTTAATAAATATTTACATAGTTTGTAAAGGACCCTTAGGGGTCGTATTTTTTTTCTATAGACATACGAAGGATAACATTATGATTAATGCTGTGGAGATACGTGCATTTAGAAAAAATGTGGTGTCAATTTATGAAAGAAGGTGGAATTCAGGCATCAGACATGAATGCGTGGATAAAATTAATGTTTTAAATAAGATGAAGAATGGAGCTCAAATATGGTTTGAAAACTAGGAGAGAATGAATAATGAAAGAATGACTAAGCGAGTATACAAGTCAGAAGTACAAGGTGTGCGAGGAAGAGGTACACCGAGGAAAACGTGTCTAGACCATATTTTTCCAGATTTTGAAAGAAGGTAAAGTGAAAAATATGAATAATAGAAGATTGTGCATAATGAGTATGTGGAGGACGCGAAAGTCTTGTGCGTGGATATAAAAGTTTGGAGATCTGTTCTATCTGCCTACCTCATCGTGATGATATATATGTATGTAAATATGTATAATAATTTTGTAGTCTTAATTTGAAAATATGTTATTATTTTAAATCAATTATAAAATTTTATTAAAAATTCACATTTATTATCTATTTGACTGACTTAATTATTCAAACCATTCACTAAAAATTATTGTAACATTTTATTATAAGATAAATATTAAACGGGAAGAAAAAGATACTTAAAGGAAATAAGAGCCCTATGATAAAGTACAAACATAAGATGAATTCGCCAAGGGAAGGTATAAAAATACAAAAATACTGAAAGCTTTCAATACCCAAAGGATAGCACGTCGCTAAAGCAGAGGACGAAATCAACGCCTCGGGCGCGGGACAGTCACGTGCGAAACTATTCAATGTTGACCCACAAAGATTGGGTTTGGAGAGAAGTGCATATACACGTATTTCTGTTATTGAATATTATGCATGATCTCGGAAGAATATCTGGGATGCATTTTGTAAGCGGTACGAGCATTGTATTCTGTTTATGCAGGAGACATTTTTCTCTTGATTCTATTGTAAAATAAATAGATGGAAGTTTATATCGGAGTGTGGTAATAGAATATGTATGTGGAATTCACCCATTTTGTAATATTTTATACTGAATTTGGTAAAGTATGGTTGGCTAAAGTGAATGATATTTTGAAAGAAGAAAAAGTAAAAAATCAGATAAATTGTTAGTTGTATGAGAAGGTGTATGTATGAACGTAGAAGATGCGAAGAAATGCCGTGATGGAATATACGAGTATGTGTACAATGTGGCGGAATTATTGCCATGTAGCACCCTCTAAGTCAAAATTAGGATGAAACCTTTTAAAAAAAATGATTACTAACATGAATCAAATTCGCAAACCTCGGGTTAAGAGATAGCCGTCCTTTCAACTAGGCTACTGAGGTCATCGGAGAAGGTTAGAGATAAAACGCGGAAAATAATGTTTTTAAAGAAGATAACCTAGAAAAACGCATCAACCTATAGAATTTTTCATTGATTTACTAGATACTACTGTTGCATTTATTCGGGACCCCGAGTGTTGCCCTTTGTGGAAGTTAAATGTTAAATGATTTATACGTCTGGGGAAGAAGCTGGGGATTTATTGAATATTTTAAGAGGGACGTGATTGGAATAAAAGCAGAAAATCTCCCCACAACACTCGGTTTGGGCTCATTCCGATTGTGCTCCTTGCATAAGGATATTCAATAAATTAGACAATAGATTATGAATAAAATATTCCACTGATATATAATTTTTTTGGACTTAGGAAGTTAAGCATATTTTATCATAGTATTTAATCAAAGAAAAAATCCTGTGTGATGATAGAACAACAATGCAACAAAAGTTCTTTTTTAATTCTTTATTCTTTTATGTATATGTACATACATTACGCCGTTTCCCTGTCGGGTAGATAGAGAAAAGAGAGAGCGCCAGACTTCTCTATCGTGATACAGATCTATTGCCTCTTCTACATCCAAACACCTTATCATATAACTCCGACGGTTTCGCTGACTTACCATATATATGTGTAATTTCAGTTTATATATTTACATACTGGGTTAATAATAAACCTTCATTTATCTTCTTCCTGGCACTGTCCCAACTCATTGCCTAGGTAGGCTGTTGGGGTCGACTTTTCTCGTTCTCAGGCTGTATGTTCTTCGGTTCTGAGTGTCGCTTTCATCTAGGCCGTTTCTCTGCAGGACTTTGGAGCATTGAGTCATCCAGGAGTTGTTTGGTCTTCCTCTGGACGGCTGTTGAGGAAGATCCACAGACATTGCCTGATTTACCATATGGTCTGCTGGTCTCCGTCTTATGTGCCCGTACCATCTCAACTGTGGCTCTTCCAGCTTACTGTTTATGTCAGTGACCCCCAGGCTACCACAAATACGTGAGCTCTTAATTTTATCTTTCAGTGATACTCCTGCCGACCACCTAAGCATTCGCATTTTTGCTGTTTCAAGTTACCTAGAGTAGGAGCTGTACACAGTCCAGCATTCTGAGCCAAACACAATCGCGGGTTTAAGGATAGTCTGGTATATCTTTCCTTTTAGTTTTATAGGCATTTTTGGGTCACACAAGACTCCTGTTACCGATCTGAATTTCATCCATCCCACACCTATTCTATGGTCAACATCCGCTTCTTCCTCATCCTTCATTTATATATATAAATATTTTACTTCTTTGCATATCCTCATATAAATGTAGTAAAATTCATAATCAATATCTGTTCTGATTGAAAGACGATGCGAAAATATAAATCAATTAACTTCTAAATGAATTACAAACTTATATAATCACTACACTAATGTCAAGCTTGTGATTAACGCACAAACTTCAATAGCATTATTATAAATAAAGTATTTTCATACCCCTGTTAAGTAATAAAATCCTTAAGAGTGCTGTGTATTTTAAGTTACAAATTGTATTATAACGTTTAACTGCTTAAAACTCCGAATAACTGTGTGTTACCGTAAAAATTAAAATGTCTCCAGAGAGCAACACCGTGAAGTAGATCTGTAAACTACAATAAGAAGATAAATGTTCTTATTTTAACATAATTCATGAAGAAGTCCTAAAGATGAAAAGATTTTCTAAAGATCAGAAGCAAAACGTTATAACACGAACGTTATAACTCTTTTATTTGTTTATTAATGAACCAACAGGTATTCATAAGAAAAAAGACTTATCAAAAAATTAATAAGCAAAAGTATACAATATGACACATTGCAACTATTATTTGTTCCGATAGTTCGTCAGTTATTTAAGTGATTGTTTGTCTTACTAAATAAAACTATCAAAGCAAAATTTTATAAATTTAACCAAATAAAAATTATTCTAAGCATTTAATAGTATTGATATGAAAAAAAAAGAATTAAAAAAAATGTAAGCTATGAAGAGGTCGACGAAATTATTATAAGTATACAACACAGTTCTAAATCGAAACTTTTTGAGCCTTCACATATCGGAAATTCTGCGTATATTGCGAAGGTTTTTTTTATTACGTATCGATGTCGAAAAGTTAATTTCCGGGAATGGAAATCAAAAGTTTATTTCAATTATATATCAAAACCAGGAGTTTTACATGTTGAAATTTTTTTTTGTATAATTTATATACGTCCAATATTAAATGATATGGAAAACAGTCCGTGTGATCATTAAATTTACAAATTCCTCGGACATATTTATTAACATTACTTTTTCGTTGTATTCAATACAATCTAGCGGGCTTGTTGATATTTGGCAGTCTCTTCCAGCCAACCAGAAATATGTTCAAGAGGTAATATCATAAGTAAGCGCTTAGAATGTTAGGTTAGGTTAATAATTCACAATTTATATAATACATCACGAAGTATACTGAAATTGTGTTCTGAACATTTTACTAGGTAAATCGAGATATTGTGAAAAATTCTTCATTATAACTTTGAAAATAACATAATTTTGACATACTCGTATATGTACTTTTAATAGTTATTATTGGCTTAGAATGACACACACGAGCGCTATCGCATGCATCTTGCAAGTGCTGAAATTTCGAGAAATTTCATGAAAAATTTGAAGGGAAAACTTTTTCAATTTCTTACGGCTTTTAATCATGTCAGCATCTTTGACGTAGCGTTTGGGTCCTAAATGACGCTATATAAATGATCATTTTAAGTATTATTAGTGTGTAAATCAAATATATTTAAAGGGTATATACTCGTATACCCAGAGATTAAAAGTTTGAAATAGACTGTAATAAATGTTGAATAATCCGACGTGGTTAAAATTCAAGTATTCATTTGATTATACTTGAATTATAAAAGATTATGGAAAATGTTGGAAACTTTTAATGAATTCCGAACCGTTTTCGGTAAACCGAGCTTATGCAAGCATTAAAAAAATATTAAAAATATCTCTGACCTTCGAGAATTGAACGAGAATAATTATAAAAAAATGAAGTATTTTTGTAAATTTGAAGAAAAATTAATTTTAATTAAAGAGAATATTTTATAATTAAGAACACGCAAAATTATGAAAGTGAAAAATTAAAATAAGTAGCATATTTGAATAAATTATACCCCATGTTATTTATTAGAATATTCAAATTGAAAATTATTGTAAAGGGCGAAAATCTCATTTCACTGCCAGGTACTATGAAAACGAACGGAAGTTTCTTTTGCTTTAAAACTAATCAAATCTAACGTATGAAAATAATTTTAAGTAAAACAAATATTAGGTCCTTACATATGAAATTGGCGTTTTGTTTGGGAGGAACATAAAGTTGATTTTTTTTTAATATAATATATTTATTTAATCAAAGTATGTACCATTGCTATCTATGCACTTTTGCCATCTCATAGGTAGTTCATCGATCCCTTTACTAAAAAAACCATTCGGACGGGAATCAATAAAATCTTTGAAGTCGGTTTGGACTGCCCCATCGGAGTTGAATTTTTTCCCTTGCAAGAAGTTATCCAAATTTCGAAAAAAATAGTAATCTGTTGGGGCAAGGTCCGGAGAGTACGGTGGATGTCTTAGACATTCCAATTGAAGCTCTTCTAATTTGGTAGCCGTCTGTTGTGCAGTGTGTGGTCTAGCGTTATCATGAAGCAGCAGTGGCCTAGAGCGATTAACCAGCCTCGGTTGTTTAGCAGCTAGCTTTTCCATCATGGTTTGCAGTTGCTGACAATAGACATCTGCCGTAATCGTCTGGCCAGATTTAAGAAAGCTGTAGTGAACGACACCAGCACTAGTCCACCAAACGCTCACAAGTAACTTTTTTGGAGTCAATTTTCGCTTGGGGCATGGTTTGGCTGGTTCGGCAGGGTTCAGCCATTGCGATGAGCGCTTCCGATTATCATACAGGATCCACTTTTCATCACAGGTAATGATTCGATTCAAAATCCCTTCATTATTGTGCCGGTTGAGTAATGCAACGCAGCAGTCAACGCGCGTTTGTTGATTTGCTTCACTCAATTCGTGAGGTACCCACCTTTCAAGCTTTTTCACCTTCCCAATTTGCTTCAAGTGGATTAAAACAGTTTTATCACTAACACCGCAGCCTGCAGCTAACTCAGACGTGGTTTGCGATGGATCCGCTTCCACAATAGCCTTCAATTCTTCATTATCAACTTTGGTCTCCGGCCGTCCACGGGGCTTTTTCTGCAGGTCGAAATTTCCAGAACGAAAACGTTGGAACCAAAAACGCACTGTGTTTTCTTTTGCGGCACCGTCGCCATACACATCATTAATCCTTCGAGCCGTTTCTGCAGCACTGGTGCCACGGTGGAACTCGTACTCATAAATAACGCGATATTTCAAGTTTTCCATTTTGTAAACTGAGTGACGCAAAGAAAAAAAACAATTGAGGAAAAAACAAATGAATTATAATTTTCGAAACACAAATACTTGAGTAAATAGCTGTATAAATTTTAATTTGGAATTCCTAACCAAAGAGAAGATATTTGAGATCAAAGTTGCCAGTACGGCAAAACGCCAATTTCATATGTAAGGACCTAATATAATAAGTTGATGACATTGCTGGTAAAAATTAAGTAAGTAAACTGTCAAGTAAGTTGCAAATATAAAATCCGAGTATAAGAACTCCTTAGCTAAGATTTTGTTGTGTTTTCAGCATTTATAATTTTTATAATGTATCAGAGGTTTCGGTTGTAATTTGTAAAATTCATATTAATTATAATTTATTTTGTTATTCCACTAATTACAGTTTGATTGATAAGATCTTACTTGTATTTTTATTATTTATATTGTTTATGAATTTTGTAATAACAAATTTTGATAATACATCCCGAGAATGATTGTCATTAAGTGCTCCCTAAAGCTGCACACACCTCCCATATCCCTTATACTTAGAAGCAGATCATTCCACGCCAAAAAATCTTTCTTGATCATACTTATGACATCAGACTTTAACAAATATACCTTTTCCGGTCAAAGTTTACTTTATAATTCATTTCAATTCCAGATGGATGCACTGAAATTGCTAATAATCTTATTTTCAATCAGTGATTCCACCTTCTGTTTTCTGAAGCCATACATACACGTCACTCATATCTCTAACATAGAGGTGAAAATTTAACGCCATTACACCAGTAATTGCTTGTTATAATATCCCGTTTTATTGAATCAATTTAGAACAATACATTTGTTTATGAAGACGAGATTGACCTCAAAGTTCTAACTTAAAAATTAAATTTCAAAGATTAATAACGTTTTATGAATAATAATACTATACAAAGAAGTAAATACACGAATCAACAAATTTAATCCATTTACTTTAATGATGGTGTAGTTGACAAAACAACGAGAACAAAGAACATCAAACAATATAAAGATTTAATTGATTAATTAGGAATTAAGAAGGCTAAGACTGAGTGACAATCCATTCAGCAGTAATTGAGGAAAGCTTTAGAGCTACTAAATTACTTGGAAGTTTCGACTGAGTACCGAGCTGCAACCTAATTGCCCACTAATTGATAAGGGTTAATTACTAAGGAATCACTCGATCATGCTGCCAAAGTTTCACTTCAACTTCTTGGATGGGAATTTTTCTTTAAAATAACTTTGAATTTATTGACGCTTCTATTCAAATTATCTGAGATCCAGCATAAGGAAATATGTACACCATGTATATATAATCTATGTATTGTAAATTGTTTATTCAAACACTGTATTTTCCACTTCGTTCGTTCGTTGCTGTACCTCGCAGTCGAGGATTCCTTCAACATTCCAAAGTCAATTTAATTAGAAAGCGAAACTGCGCCAAGGAGTTTGTTTTTTGAGTGAATTAGCTGCTGCACACCAGCAAACTCACCAGCCCCACCACTGTACTGAACCCGATGGTACACCGAATTGAGTTAATCGGAGCACACCGGCATGTTTTTTATTTTGTGTTTTTGAAAGAATACATATTATATGTATCCTTAAGCCCCTGAATACTAAGCGGAAAAATGTCTGTCATTCGGATGGAGGTGCACAACGCTGGGTTCGAACCGACGACCTTCCGCACGGAAATTCAGTGCGTTACCATGTACCTCACAAACAAGTCTTGTTTACACTCCACTGATGATAAGGTGAACACCTTTGAACCGGTAAGGTCATACCATTATCTTAAGTTGTAAAATTACAATGTTTTAATTTAGTTCCATTAAAAAAAGTACAATGTTTTAATTTAGTTTCATTAAACAAAGTACAATGTTTTAATTTAGTTTCATTAAACAAATTACAATGTTTTAAAGCTCCACAGTGTTAACGCCTTAACTATAAATAATATGTAAAGTTTGTATATCATGAGTATAAATACAATAATAAAATCAGTTTAGACAAATAAATATTGTACGAGTACTATATGTATGGTCTTTAGTACATTTTGTATCTTAAGCAGAAAGACTTGATAAATGCGGAAAATTTATATCAACTAATAAATGCGGAAAATTTATTAATTTCAAAAATAATGGGAACGTTTGTTTTCGTATGGCACCTTTCAATATATTCGAATAAGTGTTTTGGAAATATTGAAGAGCGTCACCGGGAGAAAATATTATTACACGGAACTCGCGGTTTGTCATTGAACGTGTTGGCAACACTATTGTTCGGCCCGTGCGAGTTTTGATACCAGGCGAACTCTTGCCAGACTGGAAGCCTTTTTTTTGGGTTTGGGTGGAAGTCAAGAATCTTACCATTAAGCATTGGAGGTCGTCATGGGTATGTTAAAAGCACTCATTAGCTAATTGAAGTAAATATTGTTTATTTTTAATCAGTAACTTATATACTCGTAAGTTGAAGTTTTTTTAATGTAACTAGAATATGGACTGCTATAAGAACCAATCTATCGATTATTGACTATTAACGAGGTTGAAGTGAGTTTCTCTGTGCTGTGTGTAAGAAGTATCTTATGGGACTTAGGGGATATAGTGCGGGGATGACAGCCGTGTACGGTTAAAATCTGCTGGGAAGTGTGAATGGCAAAATGAGCTGAGGCTGAACACTCATCCAGTGGAGTGATCAGGTAAAAAAAAACAGTGCAGTGTTCAATTCAACAGGCGTTACATCGGTCAGAATATTGATTGTACTGAAGAAGGGAAATTCGACCATGGTGATCAAAATTTAAATTGAGAGGACGACCGAGAAGAAACGTGTGGATGTAAATGTTGAAAATTTTTATGCTATTGAGCTTTACCTGTTAAGCGAATAAAATAAATAAATAATTTACTGCCCGTTCTTCGTTTGTATAAAACCAAAAAAAAATAAACTTTTACAAGTTTTAAAGACAATTAAAATAACAAACGTAAAATATCAATAGAAAAACTATCTTGATATTTAAAAAGAAAACTTTTGAACAAAATCTAAGCCTTAATTTAGAAATTAAAGTCATGTTTACCAAAAGGACTTTAAAAAATGTTATCTTATTAAGGTACAAGAAATCGTGACTGGTGAGCAAGGATTTTCGATAAGGGTTAAAAAAATGAGGGTAAAACAAGACATCGGGTTAGGTCTGCAAATGGGAAACAGATAAATACCAATAACTTGTTGCTTCGGAAATGTGGATTCGATAACATCGAAAGAACAAGGAAAAATATTTTTAAACTGGGAAATGTATTAAAAAAAGGGGGAATGTTAATTTGTTAAAGAAATGGGTGTTTTGACGGTAATACTAGAAAAATATACACATGACATACACAAAAATATATACAAACATATACACATGGTTGTACCACGTGAAATGCCCGATTTTGAATGATAAAACGACAACACAATATTGTAAGGAAAAACTACTTTATTTAATCACATTAAGGTTTTTTGCCAACATGATACTAAACTATAGATTCCTCTCTTACAAAACTCATCGTATTTAGAAGAAATAAAACGTGTACATGCGTCAACTATGCTTTATAGATGTTTTATTTCCAAGAAAGATATCAAGATTATTGAAAAGCAAAAGCCGCTTTTATAGTAAACAATGACAAAACAAGAATTAACCTGTAGGAAATTCTCTTATGCTTGTGCAAATATGAATTGTCATATTTCAGACATTTCATGTGGTACAATCTAATACATAGCATCACACAATCTCCCTGACGGGGTAGACATAAAAAAGAGATCGCCAGACCTTCCTATGTCGAGGACAAAAAAAACTTATGTTTATTACGGTTTATATTTTTTAAAGTATCTTTATTGGACGAATTAATTATATGATAGATGTACGTTAATTTCAAGAAAAAATCATCCATGATACCAAAATTCCATTTTAAAAACTGTTAACAATGAGTCTTATTAAAAATAACTTTTAATTGTAATATTACACTTTCGTTGTATACTCGTACAGTATAACTTAGCAGTATTATTATCATGTAACAAACTTGTTCAATCAACTAACAGCGTCTGGAAACTTTAAATACATTCAAAACAAAATTACAAAATATGTGCAAATAAACATAACTCTTACATCTATCTACTTGTTTATTAAGAATTGTAAAATTTCGAAAAATAATATATGATATAAAATACTTATAAAAAAATAATAATTCCTTATAATTTTGTTGATATAAAGAAGGTATACTAATAAATATAATAAAATGACAATTTATATAGCACTCTCCTAAAGGGCGTTATATAAATTATAATCTTATATAAATATAATATATTACATTCTCAGTTTGAATTAAACAACAGTTAATACAAAGAAAAAAGTCAAGATTTTTATTTATTTATTATTACACATGACAAGAAATATACATAATTAGCGAAAAAACAACATGTAATTTAATTTGAACATACATTATTTTAATGGATCTGGGTTTGTCGCCTTTCATTTGTCGTATCCCCAGTAAACTAGACTTTTGCCTGTATCTCACTGAGGACATTTAGCATGAAAAAATAAATCGATACTTCTTTCCGATTTTTGATTACACAAAAACAAAATCCCGTTGCACGCTCTCATCAACCTGACAAACAGTGACACTCAATTACAACTGGAAACATCATGCGGAATCAAACTCTTCACACATCATCACTCCAGAAAGACCAAAAATGTTCATCCCATAATATACCGCACACAATTATAAGAATAAAAATAAAAACAAAAATATACAGAGACACAAATACAAAACAACAAAAATTAAAACAACAAGAAGAAACCCACACTCAAGAGCCCGCACAAATCTTTTCCACACGTCATTCATCCTGAAAGCCCAAGTACTCAAAATCCTGTCGCAATAACAACCACACTCCGATCGACTGTCTAAAGATAAAAAGCAAACATTCAAAATGTTGTTCAATTAACAATAATAGTTGCAAATAATAATTAAGGTAAATATTATTTCCAACTATTATTATAAAAATTAACCTGTGCTTTGTGTAAGCATAGGCATTCTCAAGGGGCGGGAAAATACCCTTAGCACATTTTCTTTGAGATTAAAAATATTTCTTTTCTAAAGGAGATACAGAATATTTTTATTTAAAAAATATTTCGAGTCTTTTTTAAATACGTTATTATGCTATAGTAAATGCAATAACCTCAGTGACCTAGCTTGATAAGCATTTGTCTTCCATCTAGGGGTTTGTATTTTGATTTTCAATGTTACTCAAAATCAAATAAAAAAGTGTCTCAATTTCATTTCGAGTCCGTTAATATGATTATTACCACTTGGTGTGAAAAGAACGAACAGCGAGTTGCATGACTATTCCAATGGTTCTGAACCCAAAAGTTCGATAAACGGGGACGAAGAAAATATGTCTCCCAGCTAGCAAAGTGACACCAGTGTGACGTGCGAATGAATAAATAATAATTTATTAGCATGTTACTATTTAAGACTAGGAATTCATTCGCTATACTTTGCAATTTGACTATGGTCAATTTTATACTGTATCATATAGGTAGAAATATATATCAACGATGTCAATAAAATACTGGAATGAATCATCATTTTGTCACATATATTACTATTATTTGGTCTGAGTGACTTAAGAGCGTATTTAACCTTGTTTTCTATCGTAACATAACATTCAATGTACTTTTCCATTTTATCCATTCCGATTTTTTGATCCATTATAGATTACTTTTGAAATTGTTATTTGAAGTGTTCAACGATTAAATGATAAAAAAAATCTTGAGTACCTAAAATAACAATTGCAATAAATTAATCTCGAGATGTCATCTGCACTAAATGTTTTTATTTCTGTATATTTATAAATTTCAACACCAATTACGAATCCTGTCCCCGAGCGAATTGCATTCAATAAAAATTAATTGGAGAAACTCAACCATTCCAGGATAGGTTTAAAATTGAAATTTGTAAGATATTGAGTCTTGAGACCAGAGAGTTAAGGTTGATTATTCTGTTCGTCTGGAATTGGAGATGAATCTCTTCTACGAATTGGATGATGCTGGACCGTCCCACCAAATGGTGTGATTAAGGGAATGCAACGAAAACTCTTTTTTCTTATTGCTACTTGCACCGAACTTCGTTGAATGTGACCTTAATTTCTGAAAATATTTTATGACTTAAAACGTTGGTTCAAATCTAATATTAAAAAACGTTGAGGTGGTCAAATAAGAAATAAAGTAATTGAATATGGGTATTTTTCTATGAGAACGTCTCCCCATGAAGAGAAAATGAGATTTATAAATTTATTTCGTAACAAATGTTTGATTACATTGTCTAAAACATTCAAGTACTTCACTTAAAAAAAAAACGGAAATTATAAGAAATCTTTTAAGATATTATAAATTCATAAGAATTTAATTTTTTAATAATCTCACGTTTCTTTTTCAGAATCTTGAGAAAATCCTTTGAAATGAGGTAAACATGTATTGTAATTTGGACTTATTTAAACGCAAATATTAATGTAAGAATGACCAACAAAATACAGACCTAGTTTATATAATCCTGAACACATAACACCTGATTTCCAATACCATGTTTAACATTATTATGTTTTTATTATGAATGTATAAAATAGGTAAGATATCTGTAAAATTGATATAAATCTTCATTTTATTGTTGATATAGTGAAAAACCTACGTTATATGGACGTAGGAAACAATATTTAGTGAGCATATCTTTCTACATTGAAAAACAAATTGTTATTAGCAGCCAACACCTTCTTAGTCTTATACGAAACATTTTTGGAATATTTTCAATATGTCGATAGTATTAAAGTAGGTTCAAATTCCAAGTCACAGCGTTCTTAAGCAAAGTCTGCTCATTAAACGGCGGTATATAAAATGTCATTTTATTATTATTATCAATAAAATGAAGATAAAAGGGAATTAAGAATAATTTTATAACTTAACACAATATTTAAAAAAATATATATTTTAAAAATTATTTCGTTACAAAAAAAAGGATGTATTTTATAATTTAAGCCCTTTTTATTTGGAATATTATCACGAAACTCCTATTTAAAATGATTTTTTTTACAAGTAAAATATTCGACTATTCAGTTTTTTTTCAATTTATTTTAAAATAAACGTGTAAAAAAAAGGAAACAGACAATTCATTTAGAAGATGGAACATCAAACTGATAAGGTATTATTTATAAATACATAGTTCAACAGAATAGTATCGATTTCATCGCGTTGTACAGCTTAAAAGAGGAAGTCAATTCATTACACGGATTACTGTAACAGTACCGAGAGATTTTATACCGGCCAACAGGCTTATCATGATAAATAATATGATAGCGAGGACATAGGCGCACCGCAGCGATCGTTTTGCCGTTTCAAAAAATCTCTTTATACAGAGTGACTGATATTTGTTGAAAAATATTAAAGTTCGTTAAAGAAAATAGTCAATATAGTTTTTAAAAAAGGTAAACTAAGTTTATATTCCTACTTTCAAAGTGACTGCACTACCCCTTTGAAAACACCCACAGAGTTGGAGGGATGAGATCATTTCAGGAGACTTTTTAAAGAGACGCCATTGAGAGATAGTTCAACTGGTCAGTTGATTTTTTTTAATTAGATGAAGTTCCAGAAATATTTTGCATTAAGTAGCGTCCTGTATATACTACAGATGGAGTCCCAGAAACTCTCACAAAATCACTTCTAGTAAATTGCGTACGTTATAAGGGAGGCGGCGCGGCGGAGTGCGTTGCTTTTAGATCGTTTCATAGGTTTTTGAGGGTATTTTATTTTACTTCTCTTCGTGTAAAAGGAAAAAAAGGTCAAACGGTTTGAAATACCAGTGTATATTTCTCATGAAAGGTGCCGAATAAGGGGGGGGGGGGCGGCGGAAAAAAAGAGAATATTATTTCTGTTGCTTGTGTTCTAAACCCAGAAAGGAAGTAAAAGGATTTTGCAACGAATCTTATGAGTAGATTACATGCTTTCAAGTTTGCACGTTCTGAGAAAATGTTTTTTTTTTCCAATGAAATATTTTTTATATAAATGATTTACACGAGTAAAAACGAGATTTGTGGTAAAAATTTCGATGTGTGTTCGCTCCATAAATAAAAATGTCTAATTTTATTTTTTTTCCAGTTTACTGAGTAAATAAAATATTTGTTTTTTTGCCTATGTTCAAGATTCCATAATTCTTTTTATTCAAAATTAAGTAAATATATATCCAAAACATAAAAACAAAATTTCTTAATATATTATTGTTACGAATGGGTATACCTTTTTCTTTTAAATTATATATAAATTAATAATTGTTGTGACATTTATAAAATTATTTTATTTGCATGAAAATCCTGCGACATCTGTGACCGGTTCTACGACATATGATATCTGTCTACCGAGCTGGAGGTCGCAGTTTTAATTTCCGTTGGCATCAAATTTATTTGAAAAAGGTTTCTGTTTGGTTTTCACTAAAGGTCTCTTAGACATCTTTCTGATTGGTTGGAAGAAATTGGGCGACGTCAAAAAAACATTAATGAATCATGGTAATATTTTATTTAATATCGTCCTGAAGATGAACGCTGCAACGTTTACGATACGTCGGCCATAATATATGATAACTCAATACGGCTACAACGTTGAATTTTTTTGAACCAGTATAAAACAGAGGAACCGGAGAAACTGGACGTTGCGGGTTTATTTTCGTTGGAAACTAGTTTTTTCAAGAAAAATAAATATTCCAGCCTGATTTTCACTTAAGGCCTCCTTAACATATTTTTGGTTGGTTGGAAGATATTGTCACATGGCAATAAGTCCGCCAGGTTATACTGTATACAACGAAAGTTTAATACAATATAATACAAAAACATACGTGAAAATCTTCGAATATATACTATACCATACTTTACAATTCTTTGTCGGTTAAAATTAAAATGAACCGACTTAAATATGTTAGTCACTGTTATCACTGAAATTGACTCTGAGATTTAGAGGACAACGATAATGCTTAATAATTAGGAATTAATATAATTTTTTGTTTAACTTCATGCGCCTTGGGTATGATTTGGTTCTTGTATATTGTGATGTTCAACAGATTTTAAAAGTGGAAGCAATTCTGTTCTGGAGGCATCATAGTGGTGCAAGAGAGCATTCATATTCGAGACCTTATAAAAAATGGCTAATAAAAAGCACGATAATTTTGTAGAAAGCAAGAAGAAAGACGTGATTGTCTTATATTCCATAAAAGCAAACACACAGAAATTTAAATAAGGGCTGAGTTAAAGGCATCATTCATAGATT
Organism: Odontocerum albicorne; assembly: GCA_949825065.1. Taxonomy (NCBI): domain Eukaryota; kingdom Metazoa; phylum Arthropoda; class Insecta; order Trichoptera; family Odontoceridae; genus Odontocerum; species Odontocerum albicorne. Next base: position 18,643,144 of record OX463849.1, on the reverse strand, counting down.
AGTAAAGTACCCCTCAATATATCCAACTTGGCGATGCGGATATATGTTATTTAAGATGATGCCTGGTAGACAACAGAATAAGGCGAAATATTATTTTCACCTCCTTAATTGAACCTCCAGAATGTGCAAGGAACTCGCATTTTGTCATCGCAGATGGTAGAAGTAACAATATTTGTACACTTGCCGAGTGTGCGATAATTATCATCAGACGAACACATTTACCAGACTAGGGCTCTTTTTTATAATACTCCTACCATCGAAAAGTGGAAGGTCTTATCAACTGGACCACGGAAGTTGCCGAATTAAAGGTGTTTGAGCTTGACTTAACTGTGAACCTCTTAGTCACGTGAAAGGGAAGTTCAGGGACTAATGAAGTACTCATTGCAATCTGCTGATGCTGTAGCGCCTGAAAGATTTGTTATATTCGAATGAATTACCATGGTTCGGTACCATGATCGAGAAATTACTGTTACTGGACTACTACTGGTGGTGTGAAATTAACAATTTTTCAAGATACAAATGTATTTTTCATGAAACAATAAGTATTTATAAGACTGCATTAAAAGAGTATAATGTTGAGAGATATTTTCATGTCTTTCATGAAGAACCTTTAAGGTGACATATGTGCAAAAACACCGCGTTCCGCGGTTCTAAAAAAATCAACAAAATTTATCATCTAAAAAAAAAACACTACGCCACTGTCCTTCAATGATATCAGAAAAGTCCACACCCAAGAGCTGGGTCATCTACTTATGCAGTAGCGGCAGATATTGGATTAAAATTAAATTGTCTGAATCGTAAAAAGTATCACATTTCCTACGCTGTAACTGTTAGATTGTTACCTGGAACCCAATACTGCTATTACAATTCAATCGTAAATAAGAGATTAGGTCCACTTAACTGATTGTTAGATTTAAAGGTCGAAGACGTAGCAAAAATATTTTTGAATTAACTCCAATTTTTTTTATTATACACGAATTTTGAAAGAAATGACAAAATTAAAAAAAGTAATATTTTTTGGAAGATTCTTTTAAATAAAAAAAAATGTGGTTTGTGTCCATGGTGACATGTGTAAATGGTGTCGGTGGTCGTGATCTAACGGTCAACATTCACGAAAAGCAAGCGGGCGTTCAAAGTTGGCCTAGTGAAATGCTGGAGCAGATTTAACCTGCTGATCATTTTGGAAATTTTAAACTTCTATCATCGAGCCTTAACCTTGTCGGGATAGGTAGAGAGGACATACCTCCAGATTTTCATAATTCGTTGCACATCGTTCGCTTTCTCTACATCTATGCACCTTCTTATACAGCTTCTACGATTTTATAATTTTTTACATTACATTATTTCAAAGTAACATACACTTGATCCAACCATACTTTCTTTGGTCTTCCTCTACCGCGCATTTTACTCAAATTAACACTATTTATACTTTTTATTAGACTTTCTTCATTCTATCGTTCTTCATGTCCAAATCATCTCAGAGTATTCCTCTATATACTGATCAATACACTAGGCATTGATTGAAAAAAAAATTATGAAATTAATTTAAGATTCAGACTCCTGAGGAAGTGGCTTCAAAAATGGCCACGAGATTTTTCTTAATGAACCACACCGGATATTGCATTCTACGTTATTATATTATTGTAAAATCTAGATATTTGCCAAACATCAGATGCAACATTATCGCAATCAAAAGATGACGAATAATAAACATTGTTGTTTAAAAAGTTCTTTCAGACATTATTCCAATTAAATTTACTTAATGGTGCTTATGATGTACTTTTCATAAATGAAAAAAAAAACACCCTCGAGGGGATATTTCATGATGCATCAGCGCTATAAATGTCCCCTATTTGTTGACGTATCTCAAAATTAAATACATTTTATTTCTCTTCCATATTTAATACAAATATCAATAAAATGGTGTACGACACTCCCGTTAGCTTCAGTCAAGGACAGCTAACACAATTTGGTCAAGTACTCAAAATACCGGAAGTAAACCCTTGGTTATCAATTGAATACTTCCAATCTTCTCATGGTGAGAAAGGAAACCGTCGATAGCGTAGTTTTATTGATAGAGTGAGATGTGGGAGGAAAAAACTTTATTGCTAATGTGGAACGAATGAATGAAGAAAGACTAACAAAAAAGTATACAGTGTAAATGTGAGTGCAAAGTTTGTTAGAGGAAGACCAAGGAAAGTATTGCTGAATCAAGTCAATGATATTTTGAAAGAAGAAAATGTGAGAATTCATAGAAATTGTCAGTGCTGTATGAAGTATGGATGTGGAAGAGGCGAAAATATGTGCGTCGAGATAGGAAAATCTGTGGCTTTGTCGTCTTTGCATACCCCAGCAGGAAATCGGCGTGATGGTATGTATTGTTAGGAGTATATTATTTAGAATAGCGAAATGGATATTGAAAATCAACAAGTATTAGGAGACTCCATTTTGCTATGAACGGTCAGTCTTCTTAACAAAGTCTCAAATTTAGAGAAGCCGTTATTTTTCTGTTAATTTTGTTAAGACGTGTTAAATTATCGATAGAAATCATGTTATTCTTCTATGATCTCGAAATATTAGTCCTACCTGGATCACTTGATCCGGTAGTGAAAATAAATAATTTTAATCTAAATTGTTACTGTGTTTCATTCTTGTTACCTTTCCTCTGATGTGCTGTGAGTAATTCGTGTGTTGTTACCTTTCGAATCCTGAGACCAAAGAGATCTGTGTTCCCTTTTTAAGCCGCTGAGTTATTCGAGTCAAACTTGATTCTGATAATTTTAATAATTTAAATAATTTAAACAATTAACCTAAAAAAAAGTAGAAAACTAGAATCAACTTTAATAGTATGTAAGCAAAATATACACGAGTATACTACTCAGCAGTAATTATCATATGGCCCTAGTAAGCAGTTAACCAATCATCAACTTTTACAATAATTTTATTCTTTCAAATGATTCCCCTGGACATACTCGTATGTATTTTGATGATATGGATATATTAGAGATCGTAACCAGAAGACAATATTGTCTTTGGCCCCTGTAATCGATTCTACAGGTTTAAAACCACTGTTTTAGGTAAGTAACTCATAGTTCGCCATCGTACGTATTGGAAACAACATGAGGCGCATAAGAACTACGAATTTTGTTGTGAAATAATAAGAGTTTTTACTTGCTTTTTGTCTAGACCTTCCGATATCTAAGCACCTACAAGTATTTTAATAGACAACATTTCTAGTTTAGTATTAAAACCAGAATCTTTGTTCAAAAGGTTTGATATTGAAAGAAGAAAAACAAAACAGTTGAAATTATTTTCTAGCATTTATCCCACGTGAAACGAAAATCGTTTGTTATCACCATTTATGTAAGTGGTGATAAATTTTGGTTAAAGTTTAATCACTTACTCCAGGAATGCTCCAGAGAGGCTGAAAACCGTGCAAGATGGTGAAAAGTTGGCAGGACAGTGATGCAGTGAGGCACATAAGATATATCATTACCAAAACCACTGACAAAGACGAACCATATAAAATGAAGTTTATCGTAAAAGAGAATCTTCATGAAGCTTGTCAAGTACGAATATTAGGAGTATTGAAAATATTATATTTTACGCAATCAACGACTAAAGTCTACATTGCCTCAAATGTCGCGAAAGGATTCCTTTCAAACTTTAACACTTCGTATTCAAGACTTTAATGGGATATCTTCGTTGTATATTTCAAATCAGTGTCTTAAAAATGTTCCCTTGGAGATGAGTAGAAGTTTGGGGTTAATTCATCTTGATCAAATAAATTTATTGATCCCAATCGATCCAATAGGGCAGGGTATTAATTGTGAGAGGGTTTTTGCCGTTACTGAACTTTTGGCGCAGAATTGTCTGCCTCGTAGTGTTAGGGATAAGGGTGGTGTGAACAGCTTTAGAAAGCACTTGAAAACAATCTTTTTAATTTATGACCACATATAACATATATATGAACACTACACATACACTACACTTAAATCTGAATTTGTTAGTATCCAATATTCGTATCTGAAGATCTACAAAAGTTTTTTGTAGTTTGTCTTTCTTAAATAAATTTTCGGCGGTTTTCTTACCAAATGTGTTTTTCCTAAACACATGCAGAAGCGAAGAAGTATCTTATCTAATGACCGCAGCCATTTACTTCCTAGCCTTACACTCAACTTATACTCGTATATATTTATTTGCTAATATTTTTAATCTTTTGATAATAGCGGGTTCGAATCCCGTGTAAGAGTGTTCTTGAGGGGAGTCTGCTTTCTACGGGGTTTATTGTAAATTGTCATTTTAAAAAATGACAATTTCATTCAAGAAAATTTATAATAAAATCAAGTTGTAACTTTGGCGCATTGTCAATATTTTCGCCGTTTCACACGTATTGCGATACTAATATTAAAATAAATCAAATGCAATAAATTATTCATAACCATATTGTGAATATATTTTTGTATAAATCAAAATTATATAGAGATCATTAGTTTGACCATTCCAACAAGGATTTATATAAATTTTATACTTCAATTTGGACACGAATAAAACAATATATGTGAAAAAATCTAACCTAGCAAAAATGATAATACATAAAATATTTTTTCCGCACTAGTACTTATTAAGAACAAACATATTTTGAAATTTCCATAATTTCTTTTCCATATAAAATTATAAATTTCTTTCGAAAGCTTTCCAAGAACGTTCGAAGCAAGCAGTCCTCTCCAATTTTCTTCAAGTTATTCTAGCCTCTTCATACAAAAAGTAAACCAATTGATCACATATTGTAAAAGTTTTCATAAATTCAAATTAGGATCCAATTTCCGTGAGTGAGGCTTATTGAAATGTAAGCATTCGAAAGAAAAATTATTGATTTCTTTGCATGTATGGTACGTTACTTCACATTGTATTTCAAGCTTCTCGAGTAATAATGCCAAAGATATTAAATTATGTTCATTACCAAGGATATGGTTAAAATAAAAAAAAATCTTAAGACGTTAGTCCTCAGCTCTGGACTTCGGCGTTCGATTCCCAATTGCAACCAAAAAATAATCGAGTATTCGCCTGGTTGAAAAGTTCGTCTGGTAATAATACTCGCACGTGCTTGACGTGTGAGTCGTTACTTGTCCACGTGCGGTATTATTTTCACTACGTTAGATGACGAAATGTAAGTTATATGCCTACTTCAGTGGTTCTTAACCTGAAGGCTCGAATATTGGGGGCGTAGACAATTTTGTCTCCCAGCCACGCTTTTCAACAAATCCAGACCATCAATTCGGCTATGTTGTGGAGTACAATACGAATGAATTAATTAAGTATTTAGTGTCAAATGACTTGACTGCCTCATTATTTTTAAGTTTCATTATTTACAATATGTCTTCTCCCTTGATTCCAGTGAATAAGTTTCGCAAATGAAAATCTTTCCATACGTTTCGCAAATGAAAATTTCGATGAGATATTTTTCAGGGAAAAAATACCAAGAGTATCTGTAACCATTCTAAATTCTTTCAAAATGTATATTTACTAGCAGGAATAATACGAACCAAAACTCTAGAATCTAAGGTATCTTGTCAATGAGCAGCTGTTCACATTCACATTGGACCCCTGAAGCCCTTCAAGCTTCTCGAGGCCCTTCTCTTTTATAGAAGGATATTTATCAATACTCCAGAACCTTCCCTTCCAGGAAGACCACAAGAAATTGAGATAAAAACTACTCCCAAAAAAGTTCAATGCGAAAAATACTGTTGAAAAGCTTTAAATTTATACTATAGAGAAAAAATACATTTCGAATTGTTTCATTAAGCTAGTAAAACAAATAAAAACTCTATTAAACAAGATAGCCAAGCATTGACATTCACAGTAAAAACAAGAAAATTCACAGAACGAGATTTTAAAAATATTACATCTCCCTTCTGTGACTAAGAGTGTTTTTACAATCTCCCGTTCTTTCTCCTGGCCATCGATGACCTTGTTTATTGTTAACTTTTTTATTTTTGTTGCTTGTTTTTGTTCTTCAACAGTTTTTTTCTTTAACATTAATAAAATAAAGCCCTTATCTTTCACTCAAAATTTTGTAGAATAATTGTTTGGCTGCTTGGAAGAATTCGCCACTAAGCAATAAACTCGCCAGAATGTACTCCATACAATAATTAAATAAATACATAAATAAGAACAGATTTTTTTAAATTGAAAGATCTACTCAGTCAAGAATTCTTGTATTTTGGTCGGCAGTCGTCGTCTAACGGTTCATGCCAGCATTCATGCCAAGCCAGCGGGAGCCTCAGGTTTGATTTTTGGCGTGTTTTCTTTCGATCTGGTTTAACACTTAGGTCATTTTCCATCTTAATTTATGTTTTTCTGTAGCTTATACGCTAGATAACCCGATGGCGCTCTTGAAAGCGATATTGGTGTCCTTCAACCTCCCTTATTTTTTGTTGAGCTAATTAGGAAGTGCTCTTGAGGTGAGCGTAATTATCGAAAAAATAGCGCTTTGCCAAATTATCTTAAAAATATATTTTACATAGGTTAATGTTATTTCAAAATACTCGTATTGTATAAATATAATACAATCTGGATATCGTATTTCTTTCAATTAACCATAGCTTCGTATTAACAACTATAAAGCCTTGATTATGCAGCTGAAAACTGAACCTCACAAAACTTATAATATCGTATTCACGAGGGGATTAAATATACATACATACCATCACGCCGTCTCACTAATGGGGTAGGCAGAAAGAAGGTAGCGCTTGACTTTCCTATCGCGACATACATCTTTCGCATCTACTAAACCCATTAACTTTCATGTACAACTCCTACGATTTCTCTGACTTTTATATTTGTGTTTTCCAAATATTATACACTTGATCTAACCATACTTACATTGGTCTACCTCTACCACACCTTCCACTCACATTGGCAGTATATATTTGTTTTGTTAGTCTTTCTTCATTTATTCATTCCACGTGCCCAAATCCTCTCAGCGTGCCCTTCATCATCTTGCTCAAAACATCTTATGTTCCCACTTGTACCTAATCATTCCCTTCCGTATTCTCTCATACATTGTCCCTCATGTATTATTCTAATTGTGCGGGATTAAATATAAAGCTCGATTTTTTCAAAAAGTGGAAGCAATCAATAAATTAAAAAATGTACAGTAAGATAATTGTTCTATGTTATATCTTAATTGTCATTTAAATATTTGTAGGATGACGGTTACAAAGTCAAATCGCATGATAATTTTTTTATACTTACTCGTATTATACTATCTTTGTGGGGTTCGTGAGCATATGCTCACGTATGTGTTTATGTATTTCGTAGGGATGGATAGTCATTTGAATGATTTATGCGACCACGTAACTTGCTTAATTTACTTTTGTCTGGTTGGTTGGAAGAGATTGCCGCCTAGCAATAAGCCAACCAGATTGTATTTGCAATAAAAGTGTTAAATAAAGAAATAATATACTGTGAAAAAGTAACATCCTAGGAGTATGATGATCCACTCATAATGAACGTGAGAAACAGACGCAATATTCACATATTGTCACTATCGTATAATATCCTTAACTGTCCCGCCCCTCTTTCTTATCTCGTCGCGAATATTCAACGTCTATCCGAGCATGGAGTTGCGCTACGCTTAAGCAGAGATTATTTATTGGCTTAACAATCCATCGCTCTTCTCTATCTCGTTTTTTATTGTCTAGGGAGTGAGACTTTGGAACCAGTTACCAACTAATATTAGACGCACTCCGCCATCGGCATGTTATAAAAGCGATTGAAAAAAAATTAAGTCAAGTAATGTAATGTTTTTTATTCCCGATATTTCTTTTCTCCCCACCATCCCTTCCTTTTCCTTTGATTGATGATATCTCACTTTTATTTTTACTACGTATAGTATTGTTCATGAATTTTTGTATACATATTGTATTACACTTTTGTTGTACACAGAACAATCTTATGAGCTTATTGCTATGAGGCAATCTCTTCCAACCAACCAGAAATATGTTAAAATGACTTAAGTGAAAACAAGACAGGAATGCTTTTTTTAACAAAAATCTGGGTTCCAGCGAGATTTGAACTCACAGCCTCCGTGTTAGGAGAAAGACGTCTAACCAACTAGGCCACGGAAGTCGTCGAATTTTGTACAGGTTAATAATATAATCAATATTTTTTATCACTATGTAACTTCCTTTATTAACTTTTGTCTGATTGGTTGGAAGAAATTGCCGCCTGGCCACAAATCCGTCAGATTGTTTAACAATGAAGTGTTAAATAAATAAATAAAACATTAACACAAATAAATCAAATCGGAATTCAAGTGGGGTGATCAAATATATTGTAAAGTTCTAAAATTTATTACTTACTACATGTTAAAACTAATGAGTCAAAAGAATACTCCATTGAAAGTAAATAGTTTTAAATGTTGTACATACCATCAAAAGCTCTAGACTTATCGATCGAGACTAAAATATTTTAGTGGAGAACGACATTCATACATTTTTTTCAAACAACTTCATGAATCTCTCTTACTTTTACGTTTCTTGCTTAAAAATATATTCAATTGGTACAAAAATATTTCGCGTTCCATTAAAATTTACATTGTAATTTTTTTTAAGTCTATCTTCATTAATTTGTTTTTTATTTTCAAACCATCCCTCTCACTGTGTTCTTATTCATCCTGCTTATAAAAAAACAGTTCACATTCAACCATATTTATGATATGGATGCACAACCATATTTCCATATTACACATCGCTATCCCATATGTTTTGAGTGCAGGAATTTCTTCAGCATATATTCGGTAACTCCGTATTTTACCATGTTTCACTTTTCTACATCAAAGGTGACACTAAGAAGTTTTCGACATTGTGCGATTCGAGTATAATATTTGTCATATCAGGAATATGGCATACCATGCATTCGTGAAGAGTTTAGTGATGAGGACTTTTATTTATAGCAAGATAGTACACCTCCCCTCTACTATAGTGATGTGAGCGCCTATCTTGATGTAAATTTGCCAAATAGATGAATTTAACGTACATGTAATATTAAATACACTCCACACTCTTCACACCTCACGCCAATGAACTTTTTTATGGTAACTCATCAGAGATAAAGTTTACGGCACAAAACCAGCAACATTTAATAAATTGAAAGAATGCGCCCAAATACCAAAACAAATGATTCGTGATATATGACATTCCACGTTATCAATAGTGTATCAGAAAAATCATCAATTAGAGCACTTGCCATTATTAAAAAAAACAACGTTTGTTGTTTTTTATTTGGAGTTTAAATCTTACACGTATCTTGATAAATACTGAATTTATAGCAACAGTTAATAAAGTGAGAGAATGCGCCCAAATACCAAAACAAATGATTCGTGATATTTGAGATTCCACATTATCAGTAGTGTGTCAGAAAAGCCATCAATTAGGGCACTTGCCATTATTAAAAAATCAACGTTTGTTGTTTTTTATTTGGAATTTAAATCTTACACGTATCTTGATAAATACTGAATTTATAGCAACAGTTAATAAATTGAGAGATGCGCCCAAATACCAAAACAAATTATTCGTGATGTTTGATATTGCACATTATCAGAAGTGTACCAGAAAAGCTATCAATTAGAGCACTTGCCATTATTAAAAAAAACAACATTTGTTGTCTTTTATTTGGAGTTTAAATCTTACACGTATCTTGATAAATACTGAATTTATAGCAACAGTTAATAAAGTGAGAGAATGCGCCCAAATACCAAAACAAATGATTCGTGATATTTGAGATTCCACAATATCAGTAGCGTGTCAGAAAAGCCATAAATTAGGGCACTTGCCATTATTAAAAAAAACAACGTTTGTTGTTTTTTATTTGGAATTTAAATCTTACACGTATCTTGATAAATACTGAATTTATAGCCACAGTTAATACATTGAAAGCATGCGCACTAATACCAAAACAAATTATTCGGGATGTTTGAGATTGCACATTATCAGAAGTGTATCAGAAAAGCTATCAATTAGAGCACTTGCCATTATTAAAAAATCAACGTTTATTGTATTTTATTTGGAGTTGAAATCTTACACGTATCTTGATAAATACTGAATTTATAATCATTCAAAGTGTGTATACATTTTTTTGGGACACCCAAGATTCAACGGTCCGTTTTCGAGTAGATAACAAGTAATTTATCAGTGTCTCACAAAAACAAAAGTTTCTAGGGTTCAAGTCAATGATGTGGCAAATTTGATGAAATTGTATCCAAAATTTCCTAAAAAAAGTTTTTACACTAAAAATGGTCACCGTATCAAAGAAAAAAGTTCATCCTCATTCACACACAGCATTCTATGGCAGGATCATCACAAATTCATGAAGGTATTCACTGGGGTTATTTTTGCTCCAGTGACTGATATACTGTGCTTTGACGCGGCGCCTTCCGTGATGCTGGCCCTTTTTACAATAACCCTAGCACATTTTTAAGTGACCTGTCACGAGGTGAAGACTTTTATTAGTTTCCCTTGGAAAAAGAGCTACGTCAATGTTATTTATATTAGAAAAGAATATTGTTGACTCAACATGGATATATGAATAATGCATACGTTGCTAACAATGATAGCTTAGTAAACCTGTACAATATTATGATAATACTCTTGATACATAAATACATCAGGCATGATGTAATATTTTTTACTGTTAATATATAAAAAAATTATAATATTACTTTGATATCAATATCGACCGAGGATGAAATAAATAAATATTTGATAAATAATCAATCGATCCAATAGGGCGAGGTTTGATAAAATAACTTTTGCTGTTGCTAATCTTAAGATGTGAAATCGTTTGCATCTTAGAGTTAGAAATATGGGCCGAGTGTGCTCTATGAAGCTCTTGAAAACCACCATATTTACTTATTAAGATTTATGATAATACACTACACACAAACACTGCACTACACCTAAATCCGAATGTGTTACTTTCATATATCGGAAGATCCACATATGTGTAGATTTCTCTGTAGTTCATCTTCCCTTGGCAAGTGTTCTACAGTTTTCTTACCAAATGTTTTTCTTAACATATGCAGATGCGGAGGAGTACCTAATTTAATGACCGCAACCACCATCTTCCTATTCTTACACACAACTTATATATATATATATATATATATATATATATATATATATATATATATATATATATATATATATATATATATATATATATATATATATATATATATTTATTCTGTAATACTTTATGATTATATATATTAATACTACACAGATACACTACACTACACCTAAAGCCGAAAAGTTTTCCATCACATATTGGAAGATCAACAAAGGTTTCTTTGTAGTACGTCTTTTTTTTGGTAATTTTTTGTGGTTTCCTTACCAAACATTTTTTTCGGAACATACGCAGATGTGAGGATGCACCGAATCTAATGGTCGTAGATACTACATTCCTATCCTTACACTAATTTACACTGTAAATTTCGAAAATATTTTATGTCATTTAAGTTCTTCAATGTAATCATAAATATATTCTTTGGTTTGGTACTTACCTTTGGCATTATAAGCATAAGGCTGAAAAAAATATTCATTGAACTCCGTTGCAAAACCATATAAAAGTAAGCGACCATAAATAATGATTTATCGTCATGTAAATCATAAATTGAACGACAGCGTGTGTATCTGTATAACATTTTAAATTTAAATTTGGAACGGGTTGTTCCGAATACAAATTATATAACGAATGTGTCATTTCACTCTGAACTCGTGACAGCTATGGACATTTGTTATAATTTAGCATTTTTACTCTATGGTCGGAGCAATTTTTTGCAAAACGTTTACCGTTTTAGATTTACAAAATAAAACCAAAATAACGATTGAAATGGATAAAAGTAAATAATTTAGTAAAATACAGAATCATAAGAATGATACCACACATGTAATTTTTGGAACCACATAAAATGGTCAATATCTAGAAATCAATATATAATTTACAATTTAAACAATGAAAGAAACCTAAATTATAGCAATTTAATAAGATATTATTTTAATACAGGGTGTAGACATTTATTTTGCTACAAAAATTTTAAGAACAAAAATAATTATCTTTATTTTCAGATATAATGAAGAGCTGATATGACGAAGTTGGCGTAGCAAAGGTTATAAAAATGCTAGACTGTGCTGGCTGGGCCATTTATTTGCATACAGGACATGGAACGCTTCGCTTAGCGATCCGACAGGACGTAAGAGAGTGCGGAGAGCTGAGATGACTGGATGGTGTGACAGAAAACTGCCAAACATTGGGTATAACCAATTGGAGAAGAAATACTGCTGAAAGAAATATGTTAAGTGGCAGAGAATCTTTCAGGCAGAAAAGACTCGTCCAGGATTGTAGGGTTGATGATGATTATTTTGGTTTTAAAATTCTTCGAATACATAAAACTAACATATTTTGAAAGAAATAAGAGTTTGAAAAAATCACAGAAAATTCTAGAACTGCAAAAATTATATACGATTAAAATGAATTTTGAGAAAATTATCACAAGGGAATGTGAAATATCGGGTAGCAGACATAACTGGAAGAGGCGTTTTAAAGCATACCTTCACGCATGTTCCCGAGGGAATGAAAAAGTATTTTAAATGATTGATAGACTTATAATTTTATAACTTCCAATACTTATTTATATTTTGGTTTCAATAAAATATAAAATGTATAAAGCGCCGTTTTACAACCCGAAACCATTTATAGCACTTTTACACAACTGCAAGTCACAAGAAATAAAACAACCTGTGTATCACTCTCAAACTATAAGATTCAATTTATTATAGAAAACAATCAGCGACCATCCGATGACATATACGTGCTACGCTTCAGTAGAGATTTTCTTTTGGTTTTTATGTGTCCTCATACTGTTATGATTTTGGAACTTGTTACCAATTTATATAAGACCTGCATCAACGTTGAGGTGTTTCAAAAAGTTAATTAACACATATTACTATAATATGCTGTATAGTAGGTTAAAAAAGATTGCCAATTGGCAATTCCCATTGTTTTACAATGAAGTATTAAATATATATTATAATTATACAAAAAGTATAATATATACAAAATAAAGGGTTTCTGTCTCGTTTTCACTTATGACTTGTTTAAAAAACTTTCTGGTTGGTTGGAAATGATTGTCAAGAGTCAAAAACCCGCTAGGTTGTATTTTATACAACGAACTACGAGTTTCGCGCCTATATCAGAGGTTCTAAACCTCGATTAATGTGATCAAAGAAAAAAATATCTCGCGATAACGCTATTGAATATGGCCGTAACGTAAATTTGGGTATACGAGTATTGAAGGATGTCATGACACTCAATGAAAACTAGAGTTCTTTTTTCGAAAAGAGACAATTTTTAAGTCTCTCAAAACTGAAGTCTCTCAAAATAAAATAAAAACATTCAAAACCTGCTGAGTTATATACAACGGAAGTATAATACGACATAATCAGAGATTATCGCTTTATACTCGTATATGTGCAATATACAGCTATAAACATTTAAAGGTGGTATTAACATCATTTACGAAGCTTAAAAAATTAAGTTTTGTAAAAAGAAGATATTTTAATAATAGACAAAAATGTATATATAATAATAGACAAAATATATATTAAAACCTATCAATATAAATTCAGGTAATATCTGATACACACCGATAAAATCGTTTTCAACTTTCTTTGGTATATTTCATTACGTTTGTGGAAGTTTGCTAAGAAAAGTCAAGATATTGAACATAGATAATTAAATAAGTAACTTATATAACGAGAGCAGATATTCATCAATATTTTCTTTCCTCGATTCCGTTCAAATAAGAATAATATCCGAGTTCACCGACTTGTGCGAGATTTTGTCTCTGTATCTGAGGAAAGGAAATTAAACTTAATTTCAGATGATCTAAATTTTGTACTACAGTCACCATAGAGAAGAAATTTTAAAACTTTTGTTCAAAGTGAATGAAATGGCTGAATTTAGGAATTAAACTTTGAATAATGTTAAAATTTCAATGTTAAACTGAGTTTCATATTATTTTCATAAATCACAATTAATTATTAGCAAGCAAACTAAAATTATATTTAAAAAAATATGGGGTTTTACCTCATGTTTTTTTTACAAAAAAATAAGCAAAAAGGAGAAAGATGACAGTATTTTTTTCTACCAGTAATAACTTGGCCACACTAATGAATCAAATTTTAAATAACCATTGAAATACTCAAGTGCGAGTGCATTAGCTTGTGACGTAATAAGTCCCGACGAAATTTGACAGCTGTGTCAATTCATACCTTTTTGGGTTGCATCACGAATCAAAAGTAAAACCTACTGATAAACAAGGATGTCACCAATTTTAGGCTAATTATTCGACTTGGCAAAGCAAAAAAATATATTCTGTCATAATTGATGGTTTTATATCGATGAATGTATGTTATACTTTCATGAATAATTCAGCAAAAAATAATTGGAGATATTATAAATAAAACGTTCACACGATAAAAATTGTTCAGTTATGAGTGACTTGATAATGACTTTACAATACCATGCATTAATCACGGCGCGTTTTGAATATTTTGGTTTCATATAATGTTAAATACATATATTTAATAGAAAAATGTATTTAAAAATATCAATGTGATTTTGAGAATAGCTAATAAAATTTCATGTTTGTTATGTATTTAGAACTTATTTGCCTGTATGCTATAAATACATTGGTTAGTCACAAACAATATTTAAAATGTATTTTTGAATTAAAATATTTTATGTAAATAGTAATTATAGTATTGTATTACAATTTCGTTGTATGCAGTACAACCTGGCGAGTTTATTGCTATGTGGCAATGTCTAAAATCTTATGTTTGGCGTGAGAATATAAAAAATAAAACAGATACAGATAGGATAAAGCTTGGATGATGTGTTGGTCTAATTAGAGTCAGCTTGGAAGAAATACTGTAGGAAATAAAAATCCAATGATCATTGGAAATGGAGAGACATTAATAAGGAACTTAAAGTTTATAGAGTAGCAATACCTTTCAGCAATAATAAAAAAATCCGTTAATACTAATAATATATAAATACTTACATACTAAAATTTTGACCAACATCGTGGCGGCTGTTTTCCCAACTTAATATAAAATCGTTCTCAAATTAATTACTCACCTGCAACAAAAGAAAATTTCCATTTAGTAAATGTGATTTATATACATATTTATTAACACTAAGTAAATATTTTATTGAATCACAGCAATAACTTGAGAATATTTAATAGCGATTGAAATGATCACAAGTGAAACGATCTCGAAGTAATTATTTTATTCGGAACAGCGTTGTTAAAGTACCCTTTATTATGATTATTAGATAAGAGGCTTGACTTACGAGAGGGATTCAGGTAAAAATCTGAAAAATACTCGAAAAAAAAAACCTAAAAAGTTCCCAGTCTAGCAAAAAAAGTTCGTCTAGTAACAATACTCTCACGCGCTATATATATGCAAGTGTTATTATTATTAAAGGTGGATTTATTGACATATGACAATCTCCTCCGATCAACAAGAAATGTGTTAAACAATCTTCAAATGAAAACTAGATTGGAATATTTAAAAAAAAAATCTGGATACAAACGGAAATCGAACCCCTAATCTCCAGATTGGAAGACACGCGACTTATGAACTAGGCTACTGAGGTCGGAGGGGTATTACCAGACGAAGAACTGCGAGTTTCGCGCCTATATTAAATATTCAAAACCTCGATTAATGGGACCAAACTAAAAATTATTTCGGGTCATTTCTAATGTATATGGTCGCGTCAAATATTAGGTCCTTACATATGAAATTGGCGTTTTGCCGTACTGGCAACTTTGATCTCAAATATCTTCTCTTTGATTAAGAATTCCAAATTAAAATTTATACAGCTATTTACTCAAGTATTTGTGTTTCGAAAATTATAATTCATTTGTTTTTTCCTCACTTGTTTTTTTTCTTTGCGTCACTCAGTTTACAAAATGGAAAACTTGAAATATCGCGTTATTTACGAGTACGAGTTCCACCGTGGCACCAGTGCTGCAGAAACGGCTCGAAGGATTAATGATGTGTATGGCGACGGTGCCGCAAAAGAAAACACAGTGCTTTTTTGGTTCCAACGTTTTCGTTCTGGAAATTTCGACCTGCAGAAAAAGCCCCGTGGACGGCCGGAGACCAAAGTTGATAATGAAGAATTGAAGGCTATTGTGGAAGCGGATCCATCGCAAACCACGTCCGAGTTAGCTGCAGGCTGCGGTGTTAGTGATAAAACTGTTTTAATCCACTTGAAGCAAATTGGGAAGGTGAAAAAGCTTGAAAGGTGGGTACCTCACGAATTGAGTGAAGCAAATCAACAAACGCGCGTTAACTGCTGCGTTGCATTACTCAACCGGCACAATAATGAAGGGATTTTGAATCGAATCATTACCTGTGATGAAAAGTGGATCCTGTATGATAATCGGAAGCGCTCATCGCAATGGCTGAACCCTGCCGAACCAGCCAAACCATGCCCCAAGCGAAAATTGACTCCAAAAAAGTTACTTGTGAGCGTTTGGTGGACTAGTGCTGGTGTCGTTCACTACAGCTTTCTTAAATCTGGCCAGACGATTACGGCAGATGTCTATTGTCAGCAATTGCAAACCATGATGGAAAAACTAGCTGCTAAACAACCGAGGCTGGTTAATCGCTCTAGGCCACTGCTGCTTTATGATAACGCTAGACCACACACTGCACAACAGACGGCTACCAAATTAGAAGAGCTTCAATTGGAATGTCTAAGACATCCACCGTACTCTCCGGACCTTGCCCCAACAGATTACTATTTTTTTCGAAATTTGGATAACTTCTTGCAAGGGAAAAAATTCAACTCCGATGGGGCAGTCCAAACCGACTTCAAAGATTTTATTGATTCCCGTCCGAATGGTTTTTTTAGTAAAGGGATCGATGAACTACCTTTGAGATGGCAAAAGTGCATAGATAGCAATGGTACATACTTTGATTAAATAAATATATTATATTAAAAAAAAATCAACTTTATGTTCCTCCCAAACAAAACGCCAATTTCATATGTAAGGACCTAATATACCATTAGAATCAATTTAAATAAGTTCTTTTCACAGAAAAGAAAACATTTGTCTTGTCTGCCGATCCGGAGGTTGCGGGTTCGATCCTCGTTGGAACCCAGATTTTTTAAAAATAGGATTCTAGCCTGGTTAACACTTAGGGCCTATAAAAACATCTTTCTGGTTGGTTGGAAGAGATTGCCACACGGCAATAAACTCGTCAGGTTAAAAAAAAAGAAACATTTTATAGTCTCTCAAAATAAAAAAAAACATCCAAATCCAAAATACTTATGATGAAAATCTAGATCTATCTGGAACAAACATTTAAAATGTCTATCCGGAACCAAAAACTTAAAATGTTAAAACATACGTCATCCAAATAGCACATCATTATCGATCATAATTTTGATACTTCTGGTTTGTAATAACAGATATCACACTATTTTTTGTCACTTTTGTAAATTTATCGAGGTGCTGACTATAATAATTAAATTATAAAATTGAAAACATTTTTTATGCACGTCCTGATGTAGTGTATAATAAATAATTGTCACAATTGAAGATTTCATAGTTTTAACGTTCAGCTGCCCGGTGATGTGCCGGGGCGGTTTAGTTGTCTTAAATGCGGGTTTTATTTGAGAGATTGATAAAAAATGTGTTTATAAGAGAATTAAGTTGTTATGAATATTTCATATACAAGCACCATTTTATAACATACCAGTTTAGAAATGCTTCAAAATTACTCTGAAACAGTGCATGGCCCGAGTTAATCATCTAGCACTTGTATACTATACTTTTGTTAAGAAATTACTGAATAATGTGGTGCTTTTTGATAATTGGAAATGTTGTCTACCTAACTAGGGGTTATAACAGTTATTAAACAAAGATGTTAATAACTTTTAAGACTTTCGAAAGTGGGTGCATATCTAAGACTAGAGGTTTTTAGAAAATACTTGGACAAAACAATGAATTAAATCTTGATCAAGTCTTTAATTGAGTCTACAGTTAAGCTCTGTGTAAGCGGAGTCAACGAACGATTGGCATTTTGAGAAGCTATGTCAACAACCGGTATGAGCGATGATCAGGTTTCACCTTGAGTGTCGACCCAACGAGATAGCTAACTTATTGGACAGGGAGCGCAAACTTGTTTTTGGTGGATTTGAAATGTTCATTACAATAAAATAAGGTAAAGATAATAATAAAACGACAATTAAGGGCTCTTTAGAGAGCTAAATGTCCCCAAGGACGCTTCAACTCGGGATTAGAACCCGCTATTATTGATCGATTAAAAATATAAATATTTTTCATGATATTTTTTCTGCATATCTTTTAATTCAACTATTTTCAATACTATTTAGTGAATGCCAACATTTATATTAAATTTAATATACAATATTTGTAGGAATTTTAATGAATTTGCACATATTTTTTTACTATTATATAGTTTCACTATTAACTACATCTGATTGTTAAAAATAAGCCACAGGTTTTCTATATCATATCAGCTAAATATGGCGACGTCTGTGGCCTCTAATTGGCAAGCCGCTTTTCTTCCACATGGATGTTTCAGGTTCCTTTTCCAAAGGTACTCAAAACAAAGGAATGTCTTTGGTCGGTTAGAAGAAATGATTGGAAAAATAGAATAAGCTCGCAAGTTTTTAAAGGTTATAGCGGAAGCATGTGATATGTAATATATAAATATAGTAAAATATGGATTACTGATATTTTCACAAATATCTTTTTAACAAAAATATATCAGAATATTTAATAATAAATTATTTTGTTATTCTACTAATTACGTTAATTCTCACAATGTGTGTTTCTACCTCCTATCGAGAGGCTCTCCTCACTCTTAAAAGAAAAATAAGAGACTTCATCTTAGAAACCCCGTCATAAATAATTATCATTTGAGTCAATATACCACACACACACACCTTTGAATTAACAGGAAACCAGTTTGACCTAAGCATTGCTCTCGTCACAAACCGATATCATTTCACCAGACGAGAACCTTGGGATAGGGGCTAGACCATGTGCAGCGGGGATAATGCAGTTAGAAGAGTAACAAAGTGATTTAATGTCAAATATTCTAATATAGAATTATACAAAGCTAAAGCCGAGACTTTTGATAAAATATATTGTTTTTTAATAATTTAAATATTGCAATATAAGTTATATTATTATTTAAATTTTACATTGAAACATATAGAAAATACATTATTAGTATTGTATTTTCAAAAGATGAATCAGTTAAATATTTTTTTAATATGAGGGATGTTATGAGAAAAGGTTGCTAATCCATAGTGAAGAGAATGATTTAACTTGGAACTGGTTAAGATTTCCATTGTTCGCTGAATATATTGAAACTGAAAATAGTTATCGTACAGTTAAGACCCTAGAAAGTTACTAGACGTTTAATCAAACGCGATGATTGCTAGATAATTGGATTTCAAATGGAAATAAATGCGTGCAGAATATGAATAAATGAAATAACAGTTTCCGGTAGTGTAAGCAAACTTAATATATACATTTGTATCAGAAAGAATGATAGTAAAATATGTATAATAAAAAATGAAAAAAAAATATCCTTCATACGAAAACACTTGAGAGGGAAAAAATCTCGATAATGTATCTTGTACGAGTATCACATATCTTTATCTTTTGTAAGCTTGATGGTGCATACTTAATAAAGAAAAATAACAAAAAAATGCTATTTAAAAGTCAGATGCAAGAAGTAAACAATAAAGAGGGGATTTGTCAAGCGATTAGCGCGAAAGACCTCTGTGTAGATGGTCATCTGTTCGAATCACGAGAGAAATTTGTATTGGAAATTCAATATCTTGAGTTATTAAATAAGAGCATCATAGGGTGTAATATATAATATATTATTTAAATTCATAAAAAAATAATAGACTTTATTAGTAAAGAAGTCTTTCGATTATCCGGGGCCGTAAAAAATCCGACTTTTTAACATTTTGTAATAATTTGAAATGTCGTATAAAATCGATTTTTTTACTGCCCCGGTTAATGTGACCCCGAATAATCAAATCTACTGTACATAAAAAACCTAAGTCATAGTTTTTATTTTTTAAGGTAACTAAAACAACCTTCACAGGAACCACTCGCACACGCAATGATCTTATTGAACGAATTTGTCGATGTTGAGTCTTTTCATATCTGAGTGGGAAATTTGAGGATTGAGCTTCTTAATTAACTTTGTAGGTATATCTGAGCCTTATCACAGAAAAAACATGAGTAATTATTGTTATTAATGTTAGACCTTAAATAATTGAAAATTTTTGTTTTATGTACTCGTATTTTATATAAGTAATATAAATAAGAATAAAATATAACAATTTCAACGAAAACAAATCGACGTTTTAAATTGAAAAAACATAGTCAAATAATTGAAATGTAAAATCTTTTGATTTTCAAATCTTTCACGAAATGTTGACATGACATCTGACAACCTCAAGATAGGAAAATATGGACGTTATTGATACATGCACAAAATTTTCGAAATTTTTCACCGAATTAAAACAAACTTGAATATTTCAAAAGAAACCATTCAAAATTTTGTTTTTGTTTGAGATAAAATGAAAAAATACACTTTGAACGTTCATTTCTCCCCATTTCCATCCTCCAAACATTGTTTAACTTTAAACGACGAGAAAAAATATAACACACAGTTATATCTGTGTTCTCATCTCAAATGTCGGGCACAATGGTTTAAATGAGGAAAAAATGTTTTTCAAAATGTAGAGAAAAACGGCGGGGCATTGAAATGACAGTATTTTTTAAATACAATGGAATAAAATAATTCATCGTCACTTATGTTAAAATAAATTACAAATTTGAATATTTGTAAATGAAATTAAATGGAAGATAAAAATAATATCTACATAGTAAAGTTCCTCAACGTGCTCAAATCTTTCCTTGTTTACCGATACATCACATACATTTTTTTACACTTTTCTATCACCATGCCTTTGGATTTCCCAACATTCATTCTCAGATCATTCTCTTCGCATCTCTCATTTACGTATCAAACGCAACCCACAATGCCGTATCTCTAGTGGTAGTGGTTAGAGGGTGGAGTCATGAGGAAATAAATATATTTTTTTCAACAACCCTTTCACAGGGTGAAGTAATGGGCCAACAGAATATTGTTCGAACAATAAAAACAGTATTTTCAAGCAAATAAACTTTTAAATACTATTTCAAATCGCGTTTACATATTGAATAAGCTGGTAATTTTACATCCTCGCTTGATAAGCAAAAATGCGTGTTTGATGATAAAGCCAGAATATTAAAATGTATGTATTATTGTATCACACTTTTATTGTATACAGTACAACCTGGCTTATTGCCTTATTATGTGTTAATCTCTTCCAAACAACCAGAAAGAGGCATTAAGTGAAAACCAGGCTGGAATTATTTCTTTAAATCTGAGTTCCAGCAGGATTTGAACCCGCAACCTCGGGGTTGGGAGACATACGTCGTACCAACTAGGTCACGGAGATCGTAGAATCAACATCTCTCAACACCAAGATGTAAGACTTGAAAACATATCTGGCTAATTTAAACAGATCATTTTGAAGTGTCTGCCTTTTAAGGGTTCAGGACCTTTTTTTACAAAATATGTACTTTAAAGAAGATAAAATAAACAATCTTAAAAAATATCAAAGGTTTTACTCTTACTTTTGGAACTCCATATTACCTTCTATAACAATGAATAACTTTCTTCTTCGACAAAACTTCCTTAAGTTTCTATCTCATACCGTGGCTCTCATGAGGCGGAAGAAAGCCTCGTATTGGGGATACAAACACGTGTATTGAGGATTAATGTAATAAGTGGAATAATAAGGTAATTTATTGTTTAATAATTACAAAACCATTTTTGTTGAAAAAATAAATAGTAAAAAAGCGTACGTAAGACCTTCAGGTTGAGGAAATTCTTTAAAGGATATAAAAGCGAAATCCTTTCAGAACATATATTCTTTTAGGGGACGTGTGAAATAAGAAAGAAGTTATATTCTTGATTGATGACAACGTCTTCGTGTAAGTAACACAAAGGATTTTTACTGCCGACTTTATTACAAAAACGCGGGAGGAAATAATATAATAGAGTAATAAAAAAAAACGTAAAGTGAATATAAAACCTTGTCTCTGTTTTTGAAACAAAACCATAAACGATGTACACTTTTATTTACCTCAAAAAAACTTTCAACAAGAGATGAAGGGAAAATTATATCCACGATTTTTTAATGGCTATTCACCCAAAGTTCCTAGCCAGTGAGCAATATAAAGTTGATTAGATTAATTGAAAATACAGAATATGTTCTAAAAGCGCAATCACAGTAAGCAGTATTAAAATTAATTATATAGGGTCTTTCAAATTGAGCGTTTTTTTTAAATTCTTGGATAAAACACAGATGGCGTCGCGAACTTGCCTGGGTCTTGTGACATTTGAGAAGTGTAATGTATGGCATTTATAAAAATGGAGTATGGAGACAATATAACAACGCGTTCAAATTGAGAATTATCGTATCTATTGTAATCTCCGGAAACGGAGATATTAATTGTCCACCAAGATCACGTGATCTGACACCGTTGGACTATTTTCTCTGGGGTTAAGTGAAAAGCCAGGCCTATAAGAATGACCCCCGATCAATTCCTGAGCTGAAGGACGAAATTATTCGCGTTATTGGTGAGTTAGAACCGCAATTATGCCAAAATGTCATCGAAAATTTTGACAAAAGAGTGGACATCTGTGGAGCTGCAAGAGGTGTACATTTGGCGGATATTGTTTTTTGTGTTTGATTGTCATACATTATACTTCAATGCCCAATAAAAAGTTTTTTTGAAATCAAAGCAAATTGTGTGTTTTATTCAAGAATTATAAAAAAAATAATTTAAAAAAACGCTCAATTTGAAAGACCCTGTATAAAATAAGTATTCTTACTTGATAAATGTGGGATAATTCCAAATTTTGATATCAATGGTTGATATTATTTGTTGTCCACACGTATCAAGAGTTTCCCGCTTGGTTTTATTAAGGTCTTTTACTTGATTTAGAAATACTCAAATTCTAATGTTATTAACGAAAATCTTCAAACCGTTAGTTGATTTTTTGCCAAGTTGTAAAAAAAATTATATTTTGAAAACGAATGACTATTTACAATCTTGTTTTAAGTTGTAAAAACAGAGAGGATACAAAAAACTCGGGATTGTTTCAACCATCAATTACTAAAAAAATGTAAAAATAAACATTAGGCCAAGTTATGTTGATATAAGTGTTTTGAAAAATTCAGGAAGTTATATTGGTACATTTAGAATTGGGGATCTCCGTGGCCTATATGGTAAGGAGCTTGTCTTCCGACTCAGGGGCTGCAGTTTCGATTGCTGCAGGTATCAAACATTTCAAAAAGGGTTTCAGTCTGGTTTTCACTCACGGTCTCTTCGTAGGTTGAAAAAGATTGCCAAATGGCAATACATCTGCCAGGATGCACTATACACAACGAATGTGTAATAATAATATTAATAAAATGACAATCTATATACCGCTGTTTAGAGAGCAAACTCTTCACAAGAGTGTAACACAATATAATCCAAGAATTCTTGCTTACAGTCGCAACGAATCGGATTTTTTCTGATTTACGTGAAGTATACGAGTATGTTTACTGTTTTCTATAAACTTTTTCAGTTTTCTTTATTAATGAAAGTTCAATTTATTTAATTCAAAGAAAAAATTCAATTCGTAACAATTTCAAAAATAATTTACGAGAATTCAATTTTTTTTTTAAAATTTGAACCTATTACAAATGTACGAGAACAACATTAGAAATGTCAATTAACTAACGAAATTCTATTATGTAAACTCATTTTAAGTATTAAGCAAATACTCTTGAGACTTGGTAAAACTCTTTGTCAAAACTCGATTAGAAATAAACTTTTTGCAGGAGTCAAGGTTAACCCATATTCTTGAGAAATTTAGAATACTGGAAAACAAGAAGCAGGAAGTAAAATAATATAAATACAAAGTTTTTTCCTTTGTAAACAAAGTCAAGTTAACTCTCAGAAGAAAAAGGCACAGACTTTATGTACAGACTTAATATTAAAAATTAAACATTTTAGTAGGAATATTGGGTTAGTATTTATTCTTATTTGTTTTGGATGATATATTTCAATAAAAATATAAACATAATTTTACAGTTGTTTATTTGATTGAAGGATATCATTCTTTAGTTAACATAAGTCTATTTAATGACGAATTGTATGATATCACTATATTTTCGTGGTAAAACAGTAAAACCTGGCGATTTTATTGCTATGTGGTATTCTCTTCCAAGCAACTGAACATATGTTTAACATACTTGGGGTGGAAACTAGGTTAGAATCATTTTTAAATACATAGGGTATTAACGGTATTCGGAACCCGCAACTTTTGGGTTAGAAGACAGGTGTCTTTCTAAGTATGCCACAAAGTTGTGTCAGGATGTTAACTATTCACTTATAAATGAGGCATTAATTGTGAAACAATCATATCAGAAATAGAGCAATGAAAATATAATAATAAGCTTTTCATGAAGATTTTTTTACATTTAACGTCCACATATTGTCGTAAAATTATTTTCTGGTTAGTTCTTTGCTTTATTGCTTATGCATTGAAAAAAATATATGATTACTCAAGCAAAAACTGGTACGCAAACCCAGTTTTTCCATTAATAAATTTATTTAATACCATTACACAATAATCACACGATATTATGGTGGTCGCTGTATTGAAAATTTTATATTTGTAAATATTACCACGATTAAAACGATATTACGACGCTAAATTGATAAGAGCTCATTATTCGTGTATCGAGCAATATAAACAAACGTTTATTTAGTTACGTTTAAAACAAATGAACGAGGAAATAAACGTTAACAAAAACAAAACAATGCCAAATATGATTTGTATTTGTACAAGAAATATCATAGGAGCATACTTCGTTTATATACTGGATCCTTGATGCAAGTCATAAAAATAGGAAGTAGAGGGAACATTACAGATAAATTGGCAAAATAGAGAACAATACAGTAAAAATATTATCCGTAACATTACGCCATTTTTCAAGCAATATGGAATTTATATAATTGACCAAAATATATAAAAAAAACCGTATCGGCTAAAAATTTTATTTTGGCAATAATTTCCGCATACTAACGACTTTTATAACACTTTGAGCAGTTCTTACTTAGACAATTCCTCGCAGATGAGTATGATTATCACTCCTTTCCGTGTACTCTGAAGTAGTTCATAAGTCCAATTCTGGACCCGTACAGCCTCCCGCAGTATGGTCACACCCTTCCAGGTGGCGGTTAAAGACTCGAAGCCAAGCGCTCTTTTCGCTTGAAGCGCTTTTAAAAATGCCACCTCCGGATACGCATACCAAACAGTTTCAGATTGGACTTCCTTGTATCTCTTTTTGGGGCCACCCTGGTCTTTATTCCCTAACAAATTCATAAAAGAATAACTGCGTGACAATTTGAGATTCTGGCAATGTGTTTTTCCCGTTGAAGTAAAAAAAAAACTCTTTAAAAAAACACACGGGAAATTATCAAAATTTTCACACAAAATATATAATTCATAAATAATACCAAGGGTTAAAATTCCAATTGCAAGTGTTCATATAATTCATAGTTCCGTCATGTCAGCAGGTCACAAATATTACAAGCATCCGTGACGAAACTTATCCAACATTTAGCAGTAATTTATTATTGCATTACACTTTCATTGTATATGGCACATTGCAATAATAGTGAGATAATATATATTTGAATCGTATATTTGATAAAATAATAAAATATTTTTATAAATAAAATAAAGATATGAAAAAATAAACGAATAGAAATGTCCTGAAAAGATGAACGAGACGAAACCCATTTAGTCAAACATTCTAAAATAAACGCGACTTTTCTGGGAATCTCAACTTGTAATATGTCAGGAAAATGTTTGGAATTGGATCATGTTAGAAGAAATTCAAAAGAAAACGTGGCCAGTCTGAAATATTTCATGTTGACAAGAGATTACTTCGAGAGTTCCCTGAGAGAGAAATAAAAAGGACTGCAGTGACATGTGGTAAGTTAAATGCATGTGGTAAACGTCTGAAGAATTTCAAAGAAGGAAATACCATACTTTAAAATTGATGTTTTAAAGTTTTACATATTTAAAAATGTTTTTTCAATTATCAGCAATACTTATAATTTAGAGTGCGTTATTTTATAGGAAAATCAAATCGCTTTCATAGTTCTTTATTATTTAATCAGTGACCACTCTTTTGCCATACAATAACCTCTAGTAAACACTAAGACAAGGGCATTGCATGTTATGTTATGTTATGGATAAACCCTATCACTAATCAAATAAAAAAGGATATTTGATTTTCCTAAAAAACAGAGTTGTATGAATTGAAAATTGACAGCATCAATATAACATATATTTTCAGTAAGGCTGAATAATAATATTGTTTAATAAATAAATATTTCGGTACATATATTATGCATATCATTACGCCGTTTCCCTACTAGGGTAGGCAAATAGTACAGCGCAACATATTTTTCTTTTGCGACACACATCTTTCGTCTCTTCCACATTTTTACACTTTCTCACATTTCTTACGATTTATCTTATTTTTCACATTTCTTTCTTTCAAAGATCATTCACTTGATCTAATCATATTTTCTTTGGTCTTCCTCTTTCATGCTTTACACTCAATATTTCGATTTGAATTAAATTCTTATATTTTGATAATATTCAAACCTCTGTGACCTACTTGGTTAAACGCTTGTCTCTCATCCCGGGGGTTACGGGTTCAATTCTCGTCGAAATCCAGATTTTTTTAAAAAGGATGGCATTCTGTTTTTTACTGAGGGCTTTGTTAGTATCTTTCTCATTGGTTGGAAGAGATTGGTATTTGCAATAAGTCCGCTTAAATGTACTGCATGCAACAAAAGTGTAATAAAATATAATACAAAATACTATAAATTGCTTGTTAAATAATAATATTGTATTTTATTACACTTTCGTTGCATATACCACAGCTTGGCGAGATAATTGCCTTGCGGCATTCTCTTTTAACCAACCAGAAATATGATAAAGAAGCCTTAAGTGACAACAAGTTTGAAATATTAAAAAAATGGTTTCAACGGAATTCGACTCCCAAACCCCAGGTCGGATGAAAGGCATCATTTCAACTAGGCCACGAAAGTTGTAATTATCAGAAATACTGATAGGAATTATATTTACTGATTTTTTTCTTCAGTATGACTAATCTTACTAGCTGAAAAACACGAAGTTAATAGAGCTAATATAGTTTTTATTTACCATTGAAGAGTGAAGACCTATGTAACGTAGTGCAAAAACGGGGATTGAAGGTGCAATTTTTGGTGGTATACATATTTTTAAAACGAGTTCCAGTCAGATCGTATTGAAGAGCGTACCCGGAAGACACCATTGTCTTTGACCACATCCATTAAGTCTTCGGGCTAAGAACCACTTGAGTAAGTGCGATTATTTATTGCAATCTTAGGCAACAGTGCACCGCATGTGAGGAGGCAACAAAATTAACACAGTCTAGCACTTGTTAGCATTACGGGTATTACCAGACGAACTCTTTTATCGCACTGGAATCCGAATCTCCCGGGTGATAGTCAAGCATCTTACCGACCATATCACGGAGGTCGCCAATTAAGACCACTATGCCTATGGAACAACCACATGCTATTGCTAAGATGAACAAGTGAAAGGATATATCGAACCCTAAAGGATGAATTCCTACACAGGCATTACCTTTTTTTTTTTTTTTTTTTTTTTATTAAACAAGTAAATTATTATACAAACATTTGTCAAGGCTATACCTATGTACAAATTTATTACTTAACTAATCTTAATTATATGTTATAATTTATGAACTTATTTAATCTTATTTTCCTACATATCATTTTATTTTATTTATTCAATCTTAATATATGAGATCTTAGAAATAATTAACACCTACATACTACTTATAACTAGATAACAATTCTTACACTAATTATTCAGCAAAAACAAGTCCACTCGTTCAGGCTACTTGTATTCCATCACATTCACTCAGACCTTGGTCGTCCCAGCTAATACTGTAGGTGGACTAGTCAGGCAACAGATAATGCTTCGGGAGCTTGTGCTTATAACGGAAGGGTAGGTCGGATTTACTCTCGTAAGCCCCCAGGGCAGCGACTAAGGGATTTCTGTGATTTTGTTGGCTTTTATAGAACTTCACGGTCCAAGCGAGAATGTGGTGTTGTAGGGTTTCTTCTCGCTGTTCAGCGTGAAGTCGGGTAAGATTTGTTCTGGGATGGGTGTTAAAAGATATCTTGAATGCCTTGTTCTGCACTCTCTGGAGTTTCAGGTGATCCGTGTTGCTCACACTACCCCAAACGGGTGCAGCATAGGTCAAGATAGGACGAATAAGGGTTTTATAGAGGAGGAGCTTATTTTTGGGTGAAAGGAAGCTGCGTCGATGAAATATCGAACTGATAGCCCCTATGCCCTTGTGACCCTTCTGTCTGATGGTATTCAAATGGGTTTTCCACGTCAGTCGCCGGTCAAGGTGCAGGCCGAGGTATTTAACCACGTCTTGCCACTCAACCAGGCAACCACCGATGAATAAGGGCATCGACGGCACTCTTTCCTTGATTTTTCGGGAGAACATGATGACCTCAGTTTTGGCGTCATTGATTTTGAGCCTCCAGTCCTGGTAGTATTTCTCAAGGATCTCAAGAGCAATCTGAAGACGGCGACCAGCTCGATCCACCTTGAGTGACGATGCGTAGCATGCCGCATCGTCAGCAAAGAGTGCGAGTTTACAGTTTGGGGGAGTAGGAATGTCGTGTGTGTAAATGTTAAATAGACATGGTCCAAGTATACTGCCTTGGGGGACACCCATAGGGATGGGCCTGGCGGATGACGTAGAATGATGAGTGGTGACTGTGAAACTTCTATTGGAAAGGTAGGATTGAAGTAGTTTCACGAGATAGAGTGGAGTGCCAGTGAGGAGAAGTTTGTGAAGAAGGCCATCATGCCAGACAGTATCAAAAGCCTTCTCAAGGTCCAGCAGTACCATGCCAGTACTTCTGTTCCTATTGAAGCCCATCGACACGTCTTCCACGACACGGGTAAGTTGCTGGACCGTGTTGTGTCTTGTTCTAAATCCAAATTGCTCATGAGGGAATGTATTATTGGATTCGTGATGGAACACTAGCCTTGAGGCAACCACTCTCTCAAGGATCTTGCCAAGACCTGGAAGAAGGCTGATGGGCCTGTAGCTAGTTGGATTTTCGGTAGGTTTATTTGGCTTGTGGATAGGAACAATATTGGCTACTTTCCAAATACTCGGAAAATAGCCATTAAGGAGTGAGGCATTTATTATTTTAGTAAGAAAAATCCTCGCTTTGAGTGGTAACTGTTTAAGAAGGCTATTGTGTATATTGTCGGGACCGGGTGCTTTTCGTGTTTTAAGTCTGTCAAGGATACGACCAATTTCGGACGGGGTGCAAAGTTGCACCTCATTTTGGTTGGTCGGGGAGTAAGCAAAGCTGGTGAGAGTGTCCTCGACAGCTTTATTGACATCAACATTTCCAAGGTCGGAAGTGATTGAGTACGTATTCTCATAAGCGTCCGCCAAGGCATTAGCCTTGTCGCTGCCAGAAACAGCCAACCCTGAGGCTGTGCGCAGAGGTGGTATGCTTTGAGACGAGCACTTGATACCCTTGACGACTCGCCAGAGAGTACCGTTACCCGGTTCTAGAGCTGCCAATTTTCTCTGCCATAGCTGGTTTTTAAGTAGGCGGATTTCTTTTTTGATTTCATCTTGGAGGACGTTTAGAAGTGTTTTGTCACGTTTGTCTAGTGTACGTCTGTAGGTCTGTCTTTGTTTGTTTTTTAGAGATATAAGGAGTTTGATATGAGGAGTAAGAGTTATTTTGTATGGAGTGACAATTTTGAGGGGAACATTTTCATCACGGGCATTATGGATGAAGGTGGAGATGGTATCTATCGCGGTATCAATGTCCTGTGGGCTCACCAGAGTTTCTGGTGATAGGCAGAGCTGGTTGTGGAGGTAGGCTTTGTAACCCTTCCAGTCAGCATTGGCGTAGTCGTACTGCTCCCTGAGGCTAGCAATCGGCCTCACTCCCAATGTGAAGTAGACTGGGAGGTGGTCTGACGAGAGAGCTTCTAGAGCAGTCAAGCCAGAGATGTTAGGGTAGTTTTTGACTACGGCAATGTCCAGTGTAGAAGGGCTACGGGGGTTGGTGAAACAGGTATGTTGATTTGGATAGAGTATTTGACAGTTGTGGTTTTCCATATAATTGAACAGCGTCGTTCCGTTCGGGTTAGCTCTCAAGCAGTTCCAGTAACGGTGCTTGGCATTGAAGTCCCCGGCCATGATGACCTTGGGCCCCAAGGCCAGCACTGCCTCGATGTCCTTTTCCAGAAGTGAACGATAGCCGGTACAATATGCTGCCACAATTGTGACTGTCTCCCTGTCAACCTTGAGGCTGATGGCAGTAGCCTCCAAGTTTGTCAGGGCGGGCGTGAGGAGTTGGGTATGATGGATAGTGTCTCGGATGAGGATCGCGGTGCCTCCACCTCTACCGGAAACGCGATCCGATCTATAGATGGTGAAGCCACCGGTGCCTCTCACACGAGATACAGGTTTTAACCAAGTTTCCGTTATAAGCACAATATCTATACCTGAATTGTTCACCAACAGCATCAGCTCCTCGATCTTCTGCTGCATGCTGTAAGCATTCCAGCAGAGCACTTTCATTCCAGAGAAACTCGTCATCACGCTTATCCTACGAGCTGCTCAATGATCTCGAGGTAGATCATAGTCTTCTCGAGCTTAGTGGTGCAAGAAGCGAGCCTGCTCCGGGCTCCGATGACAAGGCGCATGATGGCGAGTAACTCGCTCTCTCCGTTTGTGAACGTGTTAATCGGGGGCGGGGGCAGGGGCTGAGCACGAGGAGGGTGGAGTGTTTGAGTAGAAAGGGGGGCTATAGGAGAGGCTGGTAGGTGAGGTGGTGAGGCTGGAGTACCGCTGGCTACCTGGCTCCACGAGCGATGGTCCATCCGGGGAGCCGGTACGCTGCGTCTCTTATGTAGGCTGGATATGTATTGTTGGCGGCGGGGGCAACCACCATAGTTGGCCGGATGAGCACCCTCGCAGTTACAGCAGGCCGCAGGGGTGTCCCGCTCTTTCTTGGGGCAGTCGGTAGTGGCATGCGCCATCAGGCACTTCACGCATCGGACTGTGTGGTTACAGTTCGCCGATGCGTGGCCAAAGTTTTGACAGCGGTAGCACTGGGTGCCTACCCTGCCACCGTTCTTGTATTTCTCCAGGTGGATGCGACAGTAGTTAATCACTGTCACTTCCGTCCGAAGAGCCTCAATGTTTGTGGCATTTGGGAAGAGTACCGTATAGAGCGGGGCACCCTTGGTCTTCATCCTGAAAACTCGGAGAGGCTTGTACCCTTGGGCGGCCAGATCAGCCGCGATGTCCTCTACCGGGAGCTCTGGGAGGCCCCTGATGACGGATCGCTTGCTGCGCTCCACCTCCGCGGTGAACGTGTGGAAGGGTGCCTGGGTCTCTCTCAGGCCAGCCACGAGAGTTTTGTGGTCCTCCAGCGTTGAGCAGTTGACAGCTGCACGGTCTCTGCCTCTGTAGGAGAGCGTGATGCCCGCCTTTGTAAAAGATTTGGCCAGATTTATTATCTGGCCATGTGTTTTGTCCCCTAAGGTAATAATTACCGGTGGGATCTTCGAGGTAATCCTCTTTACTGGCGCTCGGAAGCCAGGTGTTCCAGGGGCGTCTCCGACCTCCGGAAGTGCCTCGAATCGGTTTTGGTTCGGTAGCGGTTGAGCCGGGACTGGAGTTGATTGTTTAGCTCTATTGCCTGGAGTGATCCACGCACTGGAATTGCTGGTGCTGGTGTTTGCAGCTACACCAGGACAGGAGAGGGCGGAATTCTTCCTCATGGGGGTGGCACGTGACTTGGCGTCCATGATGCGGCTCGAGTTTGTTCCCGAGGATTTCGGGACTTTTGTTCTTAGAACCACCATGTGTGTTAACAGTTAAAAGTTAAGCACTAAAATTAACATTTCAAACGACATTTTAAATAATATAATAGAAAGAGTCCTCGTAAATAATTTCAGAACGGAATTTTTAATAATATAATAGAAAAAGTACTCGTAATTAGAATGAACGTTATACAATAAAATGAGATAGGGCGGTAACGTACTGGTGTATGGACCTCGGCAACATATGTTGAAGGGACAATATATATTAGGTCCTTACATATGAAATTGGCGTTTTGCCGTACTGGCAACTTTGATCTCAAATATCTTCTCTTTGGTTAGGAATTCCAAATTAAAATTTATACAGCTATTTACTCAAGTATTTGTGTTTTGAAAATTATAATTCATTTGTTTTTTCCTCAATTGTTTTTTTTCTTTGCGTCACTCAGTTTACAAAATGGAAAACTTGAAATATCGCGTTATTTACGAGTACGAGTTCCACCGTGGCACCAGTGCTGCAGAAACGGCTCGAAGGATTAATGATGTGTATGGCGACGGTGCCGCAAAAGAAAACACAGTGCGTTTTTGGTTCCAACGTTTTCGTTCTGGAAATTTCGACCTGCAGAAAAAGCCCCGTGGACGGCCGGAGACCAAAGTTGATAATGAATAATTGAAGGCTATTGTGGAAGCGGATCCATCGCAAACCACGTCCGAGTTAGCTGCAGGCTGCGGTGTTAGTGATAAAACTGTTTTAATCCACTTGAAGCAAATTGGGAAGGTGAAAAAGCTTGAAAGGTGGGTACCTCACGAATTGAGTGAAGCAAATCAACAAACGCGCGTTGACTGCTGCGTTGCATTACTCAACCGGCACAATAATGAAGGGATTTTGAATCGAATCATTACCTGTGATGAAAAGTGGATCCTGTATGATAATCGGAAGCGCTCATCGCAATGGCTGAACCCTACCGAACCAGCCAAACCATGCCCCAAGCGAAAATTGACTCCAAAAAAGTTACTTGTGAGCGTTTGGTGGACTAGTGCTGGTGTCGTTCACTACAGCTTTCTTAAATCTGGCCAGACGATTACGGCAGATGTCTATTGTCAGCAACTGCAAACCATGATGGAAAAGCTAGCTGCTAAACAACCGAGGCTGGTTAATCGCTCTAGGCCACTGCTGCTTCATGATAACGCTAGACCACACACTGCACAACAGACGGCTACCAAATTAGAAGAGCTTCAATTGGAATGTCTAAGACATCCACCGTACTCTCCGGACCTTGCCCCAACAGATTACTATTTTTTTTCGAAATTTGGATAACTTCTTGCAAGGGAAAAAATTCAACTCCGATGGGGCAGTCCAAACCGACTTCAAAGATTTTATTGATTCCCGTCCGAATGGTTTTTTTAGTAAAGGGATCGATGAACTACCTATGAGATGGCAAAAGTGCATAGATAGCAATGGTATATAATTTGATTAAATAAATATATTATATTAAAAAAAAATCAACTTTATGTTCCTCCCAAACAAAACGCCAATTTCATATGTAAGGACCTAATATGAGAGCCACAGGGTCCGGATACGAGTCGGCACGGTCAATTCCCAGAAATTTGGGCACTATCCTGACTGGCCCAAAACACTTCACTTCACAATACCATCGGAATGAGAAAACTTAAATTATATTTTTTTAATTTAAAACCGTAAAAAAAGTTTTGATATCTTCTTATCGTATTAGCTATTAATTTGAATTCCTTGAAAACCAAACCATATAGTTTCTAGAATATACGTTTACAGAATAAGTCAAAATTGATTATACTCGTATATAAGTGAACTTTTTAAAACGATTACATATTATAACGAGATATATTATACGAGTATAAAGGTTGTTGAAATATCTATCGAACAAAGTTTCGATTTCACTTTTCATTCCAATTAATAGAAACCTTTCAATTTTTGATAAAATAAGCTTGTTTTTCATGCTTGGAAAACTGAATCTAAATAATTTTCAGAATCCAAAGACACTATTCATTTCGACAGTCTCAAATGTCAGATCTGCCATAAATCTGAGGTAAGAATGCGCGGCAAGAGTAATCCTTTGTCTATGGTGGATAGAAAATGGCGGGAATAAAATTTACCAAATGGCCGTTGTTGTATAGAAAATGGAACGCTGGAAATGTTCCAAATGGAATATTCAAAACCTTTAAACAAGACGCTTTATAGCGAATGAGTAAATAAAGGAAATCCAAACGGAGCTTGCTCCTACTTTTTGTCTGTTCCAATGGTGTATAAATATTGGGGTGTTTATGTTAGGAAATCGTTCCGAAATCTACAAAAATGTGTTTTAAGTGCATATGGATAATGTTGCACTTAAGTTGAGTATTATTTGGAAGCAATACGGTATGCCTCCCAAGAAGAGAAAGAAAGCAGAGTAAATTTTTAAAAGAAAGCATTTTGTTTGTAAGTTATTTTTAAATATCCAGTTGAGTTTCATCAACTTGAATGATTGAATAATTTAACGAATAGATTATAAATTAATTTATGTCGAAGATTTTAAATATATTTTTTTTCGTTTATTTCCAATGTAAATTTAACTTAACGATAATATTACTATATATGCCTAATTTGCTTTTATAAACATTTTTGTATGATAAACGGGCCTTATATTTTGCCATACTAACAGGTTATATAATATTTTATTAAATAGCTTTGATGAATGTTTCGAGCCAACGTTTATTGAATTTTAACAATGTTTGACCAAAAATCAGTTTATTTTTCATATTCTTTTAAACATAATTTTTGAATAGTGATTTAGTTTTGAATACAAATATGGAATATTAGAAATAATTTGGTGTTTTTATATTATTTTAAATTAAATTTCTTTTTACGAAGTAAATGTAGACATTTAGGTTTTTTGCTGATGGCATATTTACTGTGCATAATATTCTAAAATCGCGGCAGCGACTCCTAAATTTAACATAAATACGTACCATCAAGCAGTTCATTTCTATCGCGTTTGACAAAGATAATAGAGCGCCTGACTTTCCTATTGCCACACACCTTTTCCGCTTCTTCGACATTCGTATATCTGCTCATTCAACTCATATTTCTATGATTTGTATTTGTTTTCCTTTCTACAAACATTCTGTATATCTTT
This sequence comes from Odontocerum albicorne, assembly GCA_949825065.1. Classification (NCBI taxonomy): domain Eukaryota; kingdom Metazoa; phylum Arthropoda; class Insecta; order Trichoptera; family Odontoceridae; genus Odontocerum; species Odontocerum albicorne. The sequence continues at coordinate 18,607,767 of OX463849.1, read as the reverse complement.
ATGCTATATATAAATAAAGTGTAATACAAAACAATGTGGTATATTGCGAGTATGATATGGTTTCTTATCAAATATGTTTTTCTATACAAATACAGAAGCGGGGAAGTATTTCATCTAGCCGCTGCAGCGGTAACCTTCATATACTTAATTTTTCAAAAAGTGGGTCCGATTCCTTAGTTATAGCGCCCTTGAGAAGATTCTGCTGTCCAAATAGCGCTAAATAAACTGTTTTATAATAATATCTAAACAAACTTTTGTATAAAATTTGTGAGACGTTACTTTTAAACCCAAACTTTCAGATACATCTTTTCGATTATTGACAATCACTGAGAGATGGAATGCACTCAATTAGAAAACGTTCTGAATAAAATGTCAAATGTCGCGTCACCGATCAAATATGTATGATTAAAGTGATCGAGATATAGGTTCTGGGATCGACTACAATTGTCTCCCTCGGCTAGTCATGAGATGATAGACGGTTGAGACGAACAATGGGAGATTAATCGAAATCATAATTGTTGTCAAACAAATCTCGCACAAGCCGATGTTAGTGGATTAAAATACAATGCCTGTTGCATTTTGTGACAATCGATGATAGATATATGTACAGAACTTGCATTGGTATACCTTGACTTATTTCATTACAGAAATGTGCATTGAAAATTGACGATCTTTCTTTAATTATTTTCTTGTCTTTTTCTAATTGTATCAGGGTCAATAGCGTAGATAAGTCATATTAATCTCTCGATCCTAATACTGTTTAGTTACATTGGACATTCTTTTAATAAAATACTTAACAAAAATAATAATAAAATGACAATTAAAATAAATTAAATTAACCTAAAAGTTCTACTTCTCTCCGAAGGAACATCTATCTCTTCCACACAAATTTGAAAAATACAATGGAGATATTGTATTAAATGATATGAATATAAAGAGGAATATAAAGTTTGAAATCAACAGTTCGCGACATTTGTGCTAATGTAGAGTTTTTAAAGTGGACTAATATGACAATACAATATTTATGACTACCGCGACCTGATTCATTGGTTTTTATTCGGTTTTAAAAGTTATCCACACAACAATTATCATAGACGAAATCACTTACGAAATTCAAATTATAAATCAAGTATTGGAAGCTTGAAGCTTATACATGAATATGTGTATATATAATATATATATATATATATATATATATATATATATATATATATTATATATAATTTATATATATATATATATATATATATATATATATATATATATATAATATATGTTATATTTTATATTTTCATATTATATTTTATATTCTAAATCAATCTTTTCCCTGATGATGTTTTGGTGTAATCCAGAACGAAATATTGGAATATAAAGACCACCATGATGACTACACGGAGTACTCCAAAAGAAATATTCATCATATATATATATATATATATATATATATATTATATATATATATATATATAATATATATATAATATATATATATATATATATATATATAATATATATATATATATATATATATATATATATATATATATATATATATATATATATATATATATATATATATATATATATATATATATATATATATATATATATATATATAATATATATATATATATATATATATATATATATATATATATATATATATATATATATATATATATATTATATATATATATATATATATATATATATATATATATATATATATATATATATAATATATATATATATATATATATATATATATATATATATATATAATATTATATATATATATATATATATATATATATATATATATATATATATATATATATATATATATATATATATATATATATATATATATATATATATAACATATTTGATATAAACAGATGAAAGCAAACTCTCAAATAACAAGGTATGCATGGACTTTTTCTTTGGCATAACCACCACACAAGGCCTGAAGAAAACGCTGAAAACCAATTTTATAACATTTATTAAAATATTATTAGTTCAAAGGAAAAATATTTGATGATGAATACTATATAAATACCAACCAACGTACATGAAATATTAAAAAAAATATAAAGGTTTTTTTTAAAGCCGTTTATGAAATTAATGTATGATATGTTTTGTAAACTAACAAATACTTGTGAAAGACAGTTTGATTCTTCTATACTCTGTGGAAGAAATAGCTACATGGCTATAATCCCATCAGATTGTACTTCATACAATGGTTTCGATCTCACTAGCTTAGTTGGTAATACGTCTGTTTTTCAGCCCGGGGGATGCAGGTGAAATTCCCGTCGTTGTCAAGATTAAAAAAAAAAGCTTTTAATTAAAATTTACTAATATACCTTTCTGATTGATTGAAAGAGATTGCTATATGCCAATAAATTCGTCAGGTTGTATTGTATACAGCAAAAGTATAATATAATAATGTTGGCAATAATTAATACAGATATATTCATTTGGCTAGAAAAGTAAAATAATTGATTCGCAAATAAATTTGGAATTGTTAACATACACGTAAATAAGAATAACTTAAAAAAAATGTAAATTTCAAATCATTGTAATAATTATTTGAATGCTGTAAATACTAATGGTGGAATAATATAACAAGGTAATAAACACTGTATTGCTGTTGTGTTGCATACGTATGTACTAATGAGAACATAACAATGATGCAGCGAAATTGTTAGTGCTAAGTACCAGTTTATGACGTGTGGAAATGGGCGTCACATAACAGTTACACTACAAATCGATTGTCAATCAATATCACATTGTCCAAATCATCGACATGGTTTAGTATTTAGTGATGTAGGATAAATTACTATAATGTTAATCTGATAAAAAATTAAGAGATATGCAGTGGAATCAATGAGTTCAATAGTCTTAGAAACAAACAGTTATTTCTTGTACAATTCTTTAAGCAATTTGATATAATGTAACTGGATAATATATAATAGTAACTAGCATTAGTGAATACAAAATATAAATATATTATTTCTGTAAGTTTAAAAGTCATCATGCTTTGCGGTATTATAAAAATGAAACAACTAAAAACTTCGGATATTTTGTGAAGGCTGAAAAAGATCTGAAATGCTTTGGATCGCACACCTTCCTACTGTTAAGATTCGCATCGATAAGGAGGTTCTTAAGATGCGCCTAAACCATTTGATAAACAAAACTTTTCATCATACCTGTTTCGTTCTTGTAATATACCTATATTGACTGTTCAAAATATATTTTGTAATTTTCAAGGTAATAATGTGGAATTATTCACAATATCATTGTTTATTTAGAAAAACAAATATTTAGCGTAATAAGGTGAGCTATAAAGGACGAATTATCAACCAAAGCGAATATTATAAATGCACGTTTATGGTATGACTGAGATATTCATAAAGTTAAAGATCATATTGTCTGTTTTCCAAGCTAGAGTTACACAAAAAATAATTTTATTTAAATTAGTATATGTGTTTCTCTTTAAAAAATAAAATATTATCTAGCTAAACATTTTCAGGGTATTTACTGTATATTCAACCACATGAACTTCATATTTTATTTTCATGCATTTTTCTTGTGAAAAAATTCATTAAGAAAGTAAATATTTTGTAGCATAAAACAGTATACTTATGATACAAGAAAATCATACCTCTATCGAGAAACAACACGATGTATGTATTATATATAAAGTATGTAATCTTTCGCTCTACTGTGAGTTTTTGTTTTGTGCTTCTAATTCAAAACTTTCATATTCACTTTAAAAAAATATCACATCACCAAGTAAACCAAGCACAGACGCCATTTTTATAATGGATTAACAAAATAAATTTAGCGCTGTTTGAAAAAAAAAAACGAGATGTAATGGTGAAATGTTTAGCAAAAAGTTACATAACAGAGCTAATATGTTCCAGCAAATTTCATACTATTATTTCAATGAATTTTTCAGGTTCTCAACTCCCGCACATATTCTTAATCATTATTAAAAAAACTTTATACAAGGGGAAATTATTGCTGAGCCTTTAACCTTTGCCCTTTGAGTTGAGTGAGCAGTGTCCAAATTATACAGGGTGACTAAAATTTTCTACAAATATAAATGAAATAAAATTAAAACATTACTCTTAGCGACTTCCATGGCCTAGTTGACAAGACGCCGGTCTCCCAGCACGGGTGTAGTGGGTTCGATTCCCACTTGTACTTAGAATTTTTTTAAAAGGGTTTCAGAATGGTTTTTATTTACATCTTGTTTAAACACATTTTTGTTGGTTAGAAAAATTGTCACGTATAAATAAATCCGTCAAGTATTACTGTATCTTATGAAAGTGTAATAATTTGTTCATTGAAAAATTATCATATATGTTTACTATTTTGTGAAGAAAATCATTCTGAGATAGTTTTGAGCATGGCCGACGGATGATGGAAAAACCATTATGTGGGATTCACAAAGTTGAGAATATGGAGGCTTTCAGAAGAAATTTGAAATCGATTCTTAATATAGTAGTCATTAAGTCCCCCGCGGGGTGATTTATTGTCACTAAACGGAGTTGAAGATTAAATTATCATCATCACATTTGTAAAATTCATCATAAGGGGTATATTTCATACAATAAACAATTTTCTATGGTTGAATAATTAAGTAAAATGTGATTATTTCTTGAATCTTCGAAAAATTAAAATGATTCATTTTTATTTTATTTTTTTCCCCACCGCATTTACCATTGAATCACATCTCTTCCCACTTCTCTCCCCCTACCACATTACTCTTATGATATATTATTTACACTTGTACAGGAAGTGTATTTTTAGCAATTTAGTTTATCTTCACCTGACGATGAAGACGGTGGTCTTCGAAACCGGTAGTAAACCCAAAAATAAACCAGTGGCGAACACAAAAATATGTTTTATTTACTTATTTTTCCTTTTACCATACATAAAATGTGATTAATTTGATTTTTGGCTATTTATGTATTTCTGAAGCTGTGCATTATTATACCAATTACAATACATATATTAATTATATATTTTTTGACCAGTTTTAGCCGATGAAAATGTATTTTTCGTTATTTTAAACTGTTTATTATGCTATGAAAACATTCATATTACTATTGCATAATATTAAAACAATTGAGGATCTTTAATCAACATTGGTTAATTTTCGGTTTATTCAGCAATATATAAATTTGATTGATTTGTGTTTGCCTCAAAATATAAAATACATGGGTAGCGTGTGTGTGTAACTTTAAGAAGCACTTGAAGAGACCTCTTTTTGGGAGGTCTTATCAAAATTTATGATAGTATGTGAACACTGCACACATACACCACACTCCTTAAACTTAATGTGTTTCCACTACATATCCGAAGATCTACAAAGGTTTCTTTGTAGTTCGTCTTCCCTTAATAAGTTTTCCGTGGTTTCCTTCTTTTAAATATATGAATGGTTGAATTAAAATAGGCACTAAGTACCAAAAAAAAAAAAACTAAGTATGCAGTTTCATTATATATGACATATAGAACTAAACTGCATACTTAGTTTTTTTTTTTTGGTACTTAGTGCCTATTTTAATTCAACCATTCGTATGTAGATCCGGGGAAGTACCTAACCTAATGACCGCACTCACCGCCTTCCTGTGCTTACGTTCAATTTGTATATATTGTAATTATTTTGTAATATTTTTGAACTATAAAAAATAATGGGATTTAATCCCAAATTATAGCGGCTTTGAGATGAGTTTGTACTCTAAACAGCGTTATATAAATTGTTATTTTATTATTAAAAATATTTTAAACATATATTTTGATAACGTAGTTAACATTGCTTTTCATGATAAGAATAAGATTTTTTCCTTCGAATTATTATTTGGTAAGTAATCATTTCCTCAACACTTCAAATATTTTGTTTCTTAATGAAATTATTTGGTCCAGAAGTCAAAAATATTCGGGTGATACTTAGCAGAGTCAAAAATATTTATCTAACACTATCTTCGTTCCCTCGGGAACATATTGATGCCACAAAAGACTTCCATCTAAGGTAGATCTACAGTTCTCAAGACACTCCATGTCTTTCCACATTAGGCCAAGACTTCGAATCCATATTATTTATTTTGCATTTGATACAGGTTTAACCCAATTACATCAAATATTGTGTATTAATATTTATGGTAATTTATTCATGCTGTTTTTTTAATTTATTATTTGAGTATGATTGAGGCATGAATTTGTTTTTAATTGTTTTTTTCATCTTTTGGTTTCTGTATTTCGGGATTTTAAAATGTTAATGAGTACGAGTATAACTCTTTAATTTGTACATCATGAGTTTTGTACTTTAATTTTTTATAATTTATTAATTAATATTAATTAATACTAGCTGTACCCGGCCACGCGTTGCTGTGGCTCAGTCTGGTTAAATGGAAAATAAAGAAAAGAGAAAGCACACGTTTCTAATATGTTTAATTTCACAATGCTTGTGGGTATACAATATTTTTTATGTCTTTCAGCCACTCTCAGTCTGTCGCGTTTATTGCCGTGCTCGCAAATGATCGCATCACTCCAAGAGGTCAATTCACGATATGATTTGAATTCAAATGAAAGATCGATTGCACTGAAAAAGAAGAAAGAAAGTTATAACAAAAACATATAAAATTGCGAAACATTAAAAAAGGAACTGAATAATATTGTTAAGTTCGTAAACGTCTTTGTTCTTGGCGGCAACAATAGCTCGTTCACTCAGCCAATCGTGATTCTTATAATTGATTTGAATATTGGTAAATACTTTTTCAACCAATTCTTCTTTTGATGTCACAATCACTGATACAGCAGTATTTTCGCAAACGCGTCATTTTGACATAACGTGAAGAAAGCATTTAACGTTGTAGCCGGTGGATTCAGGGCTATTTGTTGCACATTTGCAGCTCTGAAATAAACGCGTTGTCCATTTTTCTAGATGTACTGCTAAGTGAACAACAGCTGGACTTCGTTCATGTATGGGAAATGAAAGATTTCGCCATACAGCTTCATTGCTGCTTATGTATCTTCCAGCCTGATACTGTGCGATTTCATCGATATGTATGACCGCATTCCCATCCCGCATTCTGGTTGCACGCCAAAAACTACCATGTAGCTGCCTTTATTCACGTATTGTACTTACAAATGTATTTGATCGATTTAACGGGGTTACAGTATTCCACGTTTATGTGCGCTTTGTATGTTTTTGATAGCAAAAGCGAATATGCAATAACCCAATGGTTGTCTACTTTGATGTCACCATTTCACATTTGTATGGTTGCTAATTCCCGCCATCTTCTGTTGATCTTCTTCTTTATAAAGGAAATCCATCGTTTCCTGTAACCGTGTTGGATACTAATGCTCGAGGATATCGCTTAGATCATTTTCCGTCTATCATGCATGGTGAATTTGGATTCAGTGTACCGCAAGGTCCATGTATCATATATTTCGTCACAACTTCATGCAAATCCTTATCGACGTCGGCATCGGGTATTTCAGCGCACATTACATTGTCGATTTCGTTTCAAGTGATTTTGTCATAGAGCCAGATTAGTACTATATGTGCATGTGGCCATCCTCTCTTTTGCTATTCCACTGAGTATATCCAGCAGCTGCACAGACCGAAACACTTCATGTTTTACCATGAGCTGTTGTATATCGTCCCAAGCTGAATTGCATGTGAATGTAGTGAATAGGTCTGGACACCCGTAGTGACGAACATACGCAATTGCATATTGAGCATACTCATGCATATGACGTGGACTGCCTGTATATGAAGATGCCAAATCGTTAGTCTTCAAACGTTAGTTGTATTACCGTCATTTACAACTGTATCTCGCAAATGAACGTATTCTTCAGAGCGAAGCTTGGTCTGATTCAAACGAATGAATATAAAACTAATTAAAAAATCTCCATTTCTATATACGATTTGATATATTTGAAATATAAACGTATAGATAAAATTAAATTCTATATAAAAAAGATACTTTTGATATTCCTAATGACCTATTTCAGCCACTATCAGCCTGTCGCGCACATTCTGTTGAGAACGAACCAGTTCTGAATCTGCAGAACGCGATCGCCGTGCTCGCAACCGTGCATCCTCAAGTCTGGCTACACGTCGTTCTGCTGCTTCCTCGAAATTGTGAAACATTAAGTTATGAGACAGTGAAATTCATCCTGGGGTCATATCAACCTGCACCTTTCCGTCCCCAATTTCCAGCAATTGATGTGAGAATATCTCAGCTGATCGATTGTTTTGCAGCTGGACACGCATTTGTCAAATATTTGTCCAATAGGAGTATTGTTAAGGAAATACAGAGATAATTGGAACGAATTAAATGCTAAGCAAAGAGAGAGATTATTGGAATTAATTAAATGTTAAGGAAAGACATTGCAAACTACGCACGAATTAAATTTGGATGTGACATGTTTGGACGCGTCATTAATGAACAATAAATATCTATTCTAATAAATAGCAAGTTATTTAGGTAAATACATTAAAAAAAACAACAATGATGACAAATTAATACATCTTGTTACAAATAAGCAAAAATTTGTACAGTTCGTTTAAAATAAATATGACGTTTGTCAAAAATGTACATACCAGCATCACGTTGTCTCTGTGAAGCAAATAATCGCGTCACTCCAAGAGATCAATTCACGATATGATTTGAATTTAAACGAAAATCAATCAACACAATTAATTTTATCGCTAATTGAACAGAAAAATAAAAAAATAAGTTAAAAAAACTAAGTGAAAAAGATAATCTTAGAGGTAGGTATGTTAACAACGCACATTATGAAATGAAAATGGCGGATAAATTAGCGCAGATATTTATTATTGTTTATTATAAAAAATAAAAAAAATAGTTTTTTCATCGATAAGAGACTTTCTTGAATTAAATTCCACAGAACCATTTCCTAATCCTAAAAAAAAATCGTTAACAAATCGAAAAAAAGCAATGCATAAAATCAACTTTTCCTAGGAGCTAAGAAGTTTCACTTCTACCACGCGAGAGTATCACGCATCTGTTTTTTTATACATATAAGTTATATTTATTTTAGCGATCCTCGATCTTTTTATACATGTAAGTTATATTTATTTAGATCTCTTTATACATATAAGCTATATTTGTTTTAGCGATTATATTTAGTTTAACGATACTCAAAATATTTCAAAACAAATAAAATTTTAGTTGGATATTTTTTACAAATTTAGTATTAGTTCTGCCAAATATATTTCCTGCGCTTGCGCTATAAGTCTAGACTCAGCCATATTAAGATTTTCTCAAGCTGCTATGACACAATGAAACTTATCCTTATTAACACAAATTTTTATTTTGACGTATCTTGGATTCTTACCTAATTTATCGTAGAATTATTATTCAACAGGAAATATTTATTATCAAACATAAATTATTTTATATTTTATGTATATAGACTAAATCATTGAATATCAAATATTAATTACTAAACCTCGAAAATGCAATATGCTCAACTGTCATAATATTTTGACAGTTGATATTCAATATTTGATATCTTTGTCCCCGACAGGTTCGCCTAGGTAATGTTGATTCTGATTTAAAAATTTTATTATATACACTGATATATATATATAAATAAAAAATCAAATAACATTTCCGTTGACGATATTAACTTTACTCAAAATTTCAAAGCGATCGGTAGAGAACTTCCGGAGATTAGTATTAGTTCTGCCAAATATAAATTTAGTATTAGTTCTGCCAAATATATTTCCTGCGCTTGCGCTATAAAGTCTAGACTCAGCCATATTAGATTTTCTCAAGCTGCTATGACACAATGGAACTTATCCTTATTAACACAAATTTTATTTTGACGTATCTTGGATTCTTACCTAATTTATCGTAGAATTATTATTCAACAGGAAATATTTATTATCAAACATAAAATTATTTTATATTTTATGTATATAGACTAAATCATTGAATATCAAATATTAATTACTAAACCTCGAAAATGCAATATGCTCAACTGTCATAATATTTTTGACAGTTGATATCAATATTTGATATCTTTGTCCCCGACAGGTCGCCTAGGTAATGTTGATTCTGATTTAAAAAATTTTATTATATACACTGATATATATATATATATAAATAAAAATCAAATAACATTTCCGTTGACGAATATTAACTTTACTCAAAATTTCAAAGCGATCGGTAGAGAACTTCCGGAGATTAGCTAGCAATAATTAACGAACATTACATTTTTATTTATATAGATTTTGATACTTGATAAAGGTTGATACTTGATAATTCACATTGTGTTGCGAGGATTATTGTGTTTTTCTATGTATATTGAATAGATTAATAGAGAAACACGAGAAAAAGTACGACGAGATATATGAATGAATATAATGGCGAATAGAAATATGTGAATTAATAGATAACGTGGAAATCTGTCCTCTCTACCATGACCAAAAGAGTCATGAAGGTGTGTTTGTATGTATTTGAATCCTAAATAATAAAAATAAAAAAACTTGTGTTCTTCGTATGGTACCATTTAACAAACACTAATTTGTGATTCAGAAATACTGAAGAACGCTGCCGGAAGACAACACTCGCACATGTATTAGAAGTGTATAAGTAATATACACCTTAAGAACTCTTTTACCAGACTGGTACCCCTTTTTTGGGTACCATCGGAAATGTAATCCAGAACTCTCCAACGAAATCAAGCGTCCTATATTTACTTAACACGTTACATAACTGTGCCTGTAAATATTTTTAAAAATGTATGCTAAATATTAGAAAAAGAAAAATTTATTAAAAAAAACTGTTATAAATAATAATTATAGACCCGAATCAACAGTTGAAGGGTAAAGAAGTCAAAACAGATTATAGACACCGCTAATGT